>CAIGQQ010029784.1:868336-905589 GCA_903798035.1 Danio albolineatus
ATATATATATATATATATATATGTATGTGTGTGTGCGTGGTATTATTATGGAATTATTTTCTACATTTTAAAATCATAATATATATTTTACTCACCATAAACTCTGTTAATGTGAACAGTGATGTTGTGCTTTCGATTTCAGAATTGATGCCAAGTCAGGAGTGAGTTGTGTAGTAGATATACGCAGCAAATCACAGAGGTGGCTGTCAGTTAGATTGGTTCACAATTAACTTTTGTTTAGATTCATCAGTGAAAATGTTTGCTCACATATATATGAGGAGCCAAAGAGACCCATTATCCTTTTGGGAAATTTGGATGAATCCAAACTCTTCTAAAGCTCAGACATTTCCTGCACTCACTGTTGATTTTCTTTTTTCTTGGTTGTGCCATGGCTCACCAAAACGTGGTTATCAATTATGTTTCCCTCAGTTTGGTCGGTTCGTTTTGTCATAACAGAAAATGCTGCCTAATTGAAGGCACGTGATAGCGACACCCGGTGGTTATTTATTGAATTACGTTTATTTTTGTACAGTGGGCCAGATTCTATTAATATTTATAAAAAGCCTCGCAGGCCGCCACTAAACTTATTGCTGGCCGCAGATAGCTTGCGGGCCGTAGTTTGGACACCCCTGGTATAAGTGTATACTCAAAATTGTTTTCCTACCACTTTGGTTCCACCCACTGATGGCCACACCACAATCCCCGTTCACAAAGGGGTAGGTGAAAAGGCTGATATCACAGCTCACTGATATGAACAAGATAACAGCATAGTTCACAGTTCCATTTTGCTTCACTGCTACATCATCTGTGTAGGTCTTTGTGGTTACATCGATCCTGATGGTAAAAAGAGAGATAACATGACATCGTCACCAAAGCTGAGAACTACTGACCAACTACTGAAGTTAGCATACTCATTAACCTGTGTTAATGGTGTTAATATTAGCGTAGTTATCTTATATATAGCTTCAAGCACTTCATATCAAGTTTATCTATATCAGGGTGATTTCCCATCCTTGTTCTTGTTTGTACTTAGATCAAGGGAGCTCAACCCTGCTCCTGGAGAATGACCTTCCTGCTGAGTTCAGCGCCTACCCTGATCAAACACACCTGAACCAATTAATTAGGATCTGAACAGCACTAGATAATTAAAGGCAGGTGTGTTTGATATGGGTTGCAACTGAAATCTGCAGGACGGTCGATCTCCAGGAGCAGGGTTGGTCACCACTGACTTAGGCCCCGTTTACACTAAAGTTTTGCTACAGTTACGCCATCCGTCCACAGTACGCCGGAGTTTTCGAGCCCAGAAAACGGAGCATCTGAAAGTGGAGGCGTGGCTGCTGAGATTCGTTACTTGATTGGGGCTTTTGGGTCATAGCGTTTGTTGACTAACAATAACCAAATGCCGAGCGAGACACATGCTTCCTGTTTATACTTGAATGCGCATGCCCAGAGTGCGCGAATGATATATGTTTTTGGTGGAGTAGTGTGGACAGAGATATGTTCAGAAACTCTGGGTGAAACGCTAGTGTGGACGCGGATCGTTTTCATGCTAAAACGCCATTTTAAAACTAAAACGCACTAGTGTATACAGGGCCTAAAATTAATATGCTCCCTGATGACCAGCAATGAATTTTGAATTTCATTCATTTATTCTTTTTTTTTTTGGCTTAGTCTTTTTATTAATATGGGATCGCCACAGCAGAATGAACCGGCAACTTATCCAGCATATGTTTTACGCAGCGGATAGCCTTCTAGTCGCAACCCATCACAGAGAAACATCCATAGATACTCATTCACACACATACATTATAGACAATTTAGCCTACCCAATTCACCTATACCACATGTCTTTGGACTTATGGGGGAAAATGGAGCACCTGGAGGAAACCAACATGAACACGGGGAGAATACAATAAAATGGCAAAAAAAAAGATAGTGGCTGAAATACAGTTGTATTGTGCAAATTTACATACTGCATTGTTCAATTATCTAACTAAGCACATTTTCAAATAAGACCTATAGAGCAGAACCATTGCAAGATTAACTGGTGCTCTAAGCAAAGGGCGATTGTGCCGCCCACATGGTGTTCATTGCGGGGTGGGAGTCGCAGATGAAAGTGAAGAGCGTGTGGGTTGGGGTGAGGGGTCTCCATGCTACCCCTAGCAAGATGCCACACTGAGGCCCCGTTTACACTAGTGCGTTTTCGTTTTAAAACGGATAAGTTTTGCTACGGTTACGCCATCCGTCCACACTACGCCGGGGTTTTTGAGGTGCGAAAACGGAGCGTTTTAGAAACGCTGGAGAGGCTGTTTTCATTCTAAAACGCTGCTGTTGCATCTCAGTGTGGATGGAGGGAAACTTTAAAAACAGAGGCGGGGCTGCTGAGATCCGCTACGTGATTGGGGCTTTGGGTCATTGCGTATCCTTTCCTTATTCGTCAAGCGCACGTGGCTATGACGTCACCGGCAGACGGCAGACCAGCCTTCACTGTAAACACTGCATTTTCGATAGCCATGGATGTTTTATATTCATTTTATATTCATTCAAAATTAACAATGTCCTGTCAAAAACAAAGGTAACACTTTATTCTGATGGTCCATTTGAGTATTAGTAGACTGTTTGCTTAATATCTGTTGATACTGACATTCAACAGACATTTAACTGACTATAAGAAACTTCGCAAGTACATGTCAACTTACACTAACCCTAACCCCATCCTAACAGTCTACATATAATCTAATGAGAATTAGTTGCAATGTAACTTATATTCAACTAACTTGTTCACTTACACATTGTCCAAAACTAATCCAGGCGTCCAGATTTTGTGAACTGGCAACATAACAGATGCAGCACTAGATATAGTGTCATTCCAGGTTAGTTCAGGATCTGTCCACCTCTTTGGGGGAAAAAAGTTACTTGTTAAAAGTAGAGGCAACACTGTGGTGACTAATGAAAATGCGGTTTGTTTTTCAAATTAAAATAAAAAAATTTATCTGCTTACCATTTTAACCAAGATACGGCTGCTCATTTGCATTTCCTTAGTATTCTTAACGTAGAGGCATATGTTGGAAATGCAAAAAAATAATAATGAAAGAATGATTAATAGGATATAAATCTATATAATGTAAAACAGGGGAGCTCGACCCTGCTCCTGGAGATCGACCTTTCTGCTGAGTTCAGCGCCTACCCTGATCAAACACACCTGAACCAATTAATTAGGACCTGAACAGCACTTGATAATTACAGGCAGGTGTGTTTGATATGGGTTGCAACTGAAATCTGCAGGACGGTCGATCTCCAGGAGCAGGGTTGGTCACCCCTGATGTAAAATATAGCTGCAAGCAGTGTTTAATTACAAATGTATTTAATATAGTTCCAATGTAGCAATAATATATTTATATAAGTGAAAATGTATATTCTTTGTGTTTTAAAAACATAACTTCATCCAATACTCAAGCATTTCATTCAAAACTCAAGTGTGAGACATTTTATGCACTTCCTGATCATTGAGTAAAATAACAAATACTCAGGGGTGTCAAACTCCTGGAGGTTGAATCTCTGCACAGTTTAGTTCCAATTCTAATTAAACACACTTGATCGTACTAATTGAGTCCTTCAGACTTGATTGAAATCTGCAAGTAATGCCACGGTCACGCTAGAGTTTGTGCATGCGAAACTCTGTTGTACGGCGCTGCGAAAAGTGACAGGATTGAACAAGATGATTAGACAATAAAAAAGCAAGCGATTGGTAGTGGTGGGCAAAGCAAAGCTTTAGTGAAACACTGAAACAGTCGAAGCAAATGTGTCGAAGCTTCGAAAAGTTTCTATACCCCACTTTTTTATGTATTGTACTGGAACAGTGGTTGTGGCCAGAAGTTAACAAGAATTATTTACATTATTCATTCAATTTCCCATTTATTGTATTTTATTAATGTCTACCAAAAACCTAAACCTAAGCCATCACAGTACTGTAAAAAATATTAACTCTTCTTATACAGTGTTACAAAAATTATGCTAAATTATGACGGCGTATCTGCAGCTGTATCCTATCTAAACTACACCATAAAACAGTAACATGATAAGGATACATAAAATCATGATTTCAGAGTATTGTACAAGTCGAACCCAAAAGCCACTTGAAGCACAGTAACAACGTGCACACGCACGGTCCACTAGACCATATGAGACAGGAAATTTTTCCAACCCTGTCAGTCGAACGGAGATTTGCCAGGCCTCGAAACACTTCTGAACTGATCGATGCTTTGAATCGCTTTAGTCACGTGACTAAAGTGTTTCAAAACACCTGGGTGTTTCGGATCATGCTTCAGTGCAGTGTTTCGAAACATTTGCGCTTTGGGATCTCGACACTGTGTCGAAACGTCAGTTTCACGTCAGCCATCCCTAGCGATTGGTCCATATTTAAATTTCAGTCCAGAGATGTCTTGTGATCTTCGATTGGTCTCACGCAATCACGTGATGCGAGTTTACAGGTCAGAGTTTCAGGTCATTTTGCCTCTTTCAGGCAATCTCGGACCGATTGATTTGGCACGGATCCGAGCGGGTTTGCTGGATTGACATATGCAAAATAAACCGCGCTAACTGGAGAAACACGCCAGGTTCCGAAACAAAAGTCTAGGTGTGAAAGCACCCTAAAACATAACACACAATCCTAAAACTTATGTTGTAATACTAAAATGAAGATGCTTAATATTACATCAACACCCACAGTAATTCTAAGGACTTCAGTGTAGAAAATCCAAAAAAATATTTAAGCTGTGTTTACCTGACAACAAAGGTATATTTTTCAGTGCAGTTTAAATAGTTATCTATTTAATTTAAGATTAAAATTACATTTTTAAGAGAGTCGTCTAAAATTTCCTTCTAAAATTAGCATTTTTTAAAGCCTCTTTTATTTATGTTTAAATACTACACGTGTTAGGCAATGAAAATAACTTATTCTTCACCATGAAAGTAAAATTACTAAACCAAGGGACAGGAGCATGTCATGTTCATTCATTCATTTTCTTTTCAGCTTAGTCCCTTTATTAATCTGGGGTCGCCACAGCGGAATGAACCGCCAATTTATCTAGCACGTGTTTTACGCAGCGGATGCCCTTCGAGCTGCAACCCATCCCTGGGAAACATCCATACACACTCATTCACACACATACACTACAGACAATTTACCGCATGTACTGCATGTCTTTGGACTGTGGGGGAAACCAGAGCACCCGGAGGAAACCCACATGAATGCAGGGAGAACATCCACAGAGAAACGCCAACTGACCCAGCCGAGGCTCGAACCAGCGACCTTCTTGCTGTGAGGCAACAGCACTACCTACTGCGACACTGCATTGCCCCAAAATGCTCATGTTAGAAGAAAATTTCAGATGACACTTGCATGTGCATCTGAACTCATTTGTTTTTCCAAGCATGAAAGAAAGATACTCACAAAAGACAGTGTCTCGTACTGCACTGAAGTGATGCTTACAGTGACCGAACAGCTAGCATTCTGCGGTGCGCTCATCTCTTTCTTATCAATAAGCATTTTTGCCAGGCACCGACTGTCACACGAATCTAGTACAACTGTTAGAGCAGATAAAGATGTTGCAAATTAAAATGCATTAAACAATTAATAACCCTCAACACTCGTCTGTTTACTGTAAAAACCACAAAAATCACAATAGAAAGTGCAGCTGAAGAAACAGTTTACCAACTGGACTTGAAAAGATGAGGAACAGCAATGAGATCCTGTGATGAAGAGCCATTTCACACCCTACAAAGAAGAAAACTAAAGTCTTACTGTATATTTAAAGGTTGATTGTGTCTCATGTATTTTGGGGAAAATGACAAGTATTACCTTACCTTTGGTAGTCAATGTGAATGACGATGTAATTTCCTCACCTGTGACCTGTCGTATCTGAATAAGCATCAAATCATCTTTTTAAAGGCTATGGGCTATTTTAATATTACGCAAGATGCACAATAAAATAAAATAAACAGAGCCATCTCATATTCCATTTAATCACACATCAATGTAATACTCACTTTCAGAGAATTTCACGAGCCTCCCTTTGGACATCGAGGCCGTGAGCACAAAAGCAGCTTTCAGTGCAGTGTCAACAAGCTCCAGACATTAATTTGACTCACAATCAACCCCAACGATTTCGATTGTGTTCCTTAAATAAACGTTTAGAATTAGGGTATCCGGTTAAGCAAGTCCAGCCTGTTTGATTAAATTTTGGAACGGTGAAGACATTTTCTCCTTGTTCATTACACTCTCAGAAAAAAAGGTACACGATGGTACAAATAATGTTCCTTGAGGAACAGTTTTGTACCTTTGTAAAAATTGTACCTTATATGGTGCTGAAAAGACCTCTTATGATACTGTACTGTGCCTTTTATGGTACAACTAAAGTGAAGGTACACGATTGTTCTCATATAAAAGGTACAAAAGTGTTGAACAACTCTTTTATTACAGTATCTGTGGAAATAAATATGACTGGAAAGGCAAAGTGATTTTTACGAATAATTTCCATATTAAAACAAGAATCATCAATTAAAAGTATGTTTAAAGATACTTATAAACACATTTTTAGATACAATATTACAAAACAACTGGTGAAACATAAAACGATAGGTATTGTAAACTAAACATTTAAGGCATTTTAATAAATGTTTGGTAAGCAGTTTTGACACTGTTATGGTACAAAGTGTCTTGTCACTGTGCTGGTGCCTTTCACAAAGTATACAATATTGTATCTGCAGGTTTTTAAAAACAAAGGTATATTTTGGTTTCCCATGGTACAAATCATGACCTTAAAAGGTACAAATTTGTTTCTTTTCTTAAGGTATAATTCTGTCCCATAAAAAGGTACTGCCCCAGTGACAAGGGTTTGTACCTTCTTTGGTACAACATTGTACCATTTTTTCTAATAGTGTATAAAGTTCATTTCAGCAGAACAAAAATGAGACATTTTATAATTTAACAGCCCGGTAAAGCAGTTGGGATTTCTTAATCGTCTTTTCTGGGGTGGACTTCTAATATGCACGCTTCATCTCACGTAATTTATACATTATCTTGTCAGTGAAGTTCATCACACACTGAAGTCTAGAACAGGGGTGCCCAAAGTTTCTTATAAATGGCCAAAAACCAAACTGGACTGAGGGCTGTGGGCCACACATACGCCACTAATAGCAAAAGGGAACCTATTTTGAGTGCACGAGAGTGTTTTACATGTAGTGGCAGTTGGTCAAATATTTGTAACCTAGCCTATAATAAATAATAATTATTGATAAAGCAAGTTATACTGCAATCAGGGGACGCGCTCCATCGGCTCGATAACCTTAATATTATTTTGTGCTGTGCCGCGGTTTTCATATCTTGTGCACATGATGGTCAAACAAACCATGATGGTCAAACAAATCAAAATGATCAGTGCGTCTCAAATCGCATACTTATGCACTATTCTACGGCATTTTTTAGTATAAATAGTGTAAACAGTGCGTTCACATTGAAAACTCTAAAAATAATAAGTGCACTTTAATTACCCGGATGATGCACTCATTCAGCCAGTAAACTGAAGTGTGTAATGATTGACACTTCACGCACTCAACGACCGCAGCTTTGCGTACGTAACGGAAGGGGCGGAGCTATCGGTGCACATGTTGGATAACTTTATATGTTTTGGATTGTGAAAGCAAAATTCTCCTACGAGAGTGTTAATACCGCCTCCCGATGGTGAATGCGGTTATACTCATGCCAGGTATTATTTGTTATTTTGGTCATTTTGGTCATTTATTTCTCTAATTTGGCAACCGTCAAACGTCATCAGGGAAATGGTTTGAACTTCCGCTTAGTAAAAAAGCCATTAGTGCTCCATTTGGGACAACACTACATACATATACTATGCTGTTGAGTGTGTAAGTGCATAAGTACATAGTGCATAAGTGCATAGTGTGTCATTTGGGACACAGCTGTTGTTTTCACCCTAACGCAATTTAATAGGGCAATATAAGGAACTTGCTTACTTTTTGCAGCCTAGGGCTATACTTCTCACCATGGATTGTATCTTTCCTATAGTGTAAAATCATAATGGTAAGAAAACTAAAACAAACCAACAAGACTATAACTTAATTGAACACACCCTTTCACATAAGGTACAGTACACTTATAGTGTCATCCGGCGGCGGCACAAACGGCAGTAAAGTGGACGTTTTGAACTAGAGGCATCTGTATATACCAAACAGTATTACAATAAATTTGCCAAGGGGAATAGGCATGGGCCGGTATAAGATTCTAACAGTATGATAACCTTGGATAAAAAAAAATCACAGTTTTATGGCATTGTGATTACTGCTCTAAAATATATTATTTTTAAGTGTCTGGGTAAAAAAAAAACACAATTTTGAAAACAAAATATTTTATTTTGAGAAACATTTATAATATTTTGCAACAGTAAACATGTCAGGCTTTATAATACAAATTAATCTTTGACTTCTGCTGTCTTTGATAGTTTAAAAAAACTAGACTTCTTTACAATTTAAAGTGGCATCTTTTCTGCTGGAAATACTGTTGTCCTTAATAAAAAACGTAAATAAAAAATCTTACAGGAACGGTATAGCAGAAAATTTTGACTGTGTAAAAACCTTGACTTTTCCAAACCACGGTATGCCTTGAAAACGGTTATCGCCCCATGCCTAAAGGGGAATTTCCTAAAAATGTTGCTTTTAATCATATTAACTAATGCAGTATCATTTGTAACATCTTATACTGAACTTATTACAGTAAAAACCTAAACAATCCCATTTATAGCACAATGGTGTTCAGTGCTAAATACACTAGTGGAGCTGCCCCTGCCTTCACATTGATTTGCTCGCAGATGACTTATGCGTTGTCCTCTATTTGTCAAGTGACAGTAAGTGCATTTAAAAAGTCTGATTCATTTACAACATTTAATTGTACCATTTAATTTCAGGTTGCTCGGCAATAAAACAAAGAAACAAAAGGTTGCATTAAATTCAGAATGACAATCTCTGTCAAAGGCATTTCCCCTAAACACTCGATTTAGATGGGATGGCGGGCCAAATCAAAGGTTACCATGGGCCAACTTTGGCCCATGGGCACTACTTTGGGCATTTCTGGTCTAGAAGGTATTTTTGAGAATTTCATCAGCTTTCTTTTGGACATCAAGTCTATGAGCACAAAGGCAGTTTCCAGTGTAGTGTCAACAACCTCCGGACATTCATTTGACTAACAATCAAACCCAACACCTGTCTGTACAAAATAAAAAAAAATAAATGCAGAACATTCAGAGTCAATTCACATCTGCAAACTCTGTATTTGCCAGAGGATTTAGAGGTACCTAAGGCCAACAAAGGAGCTGTAAACAGAACATTTGTTAATCTTCGTGAGGGTTCAAGAGTCATCCTTATTAAGTTATACCTAATGTTAAACAATTTATAAAAAAAAAAAAAAAAAAAAAAAAGAATTATCTGATGCTTCTTCAAGTATCTGAAAAAAACAAAAAGGTTATTTTTAAATTATTTTTAGATAAATAATACAAAGTAGGCAACACGGTGCAGTAGGTAGTGCTTTCGCCTCACAGCAAGAAGGTTGCTGGTTCAAACCTCAGCTGGATCAGTTGGCAGTTGGCATTTCTGTGTGGAGTTTGCATGTTCTCGGGTGCTTTCCTCCGGGTGCTCCGGTTTCCCCCACAAGTCCAAAGACATGCGGTCTTTGTATGAGTGTGAATGGGTGTGTATGGATGTTTCCCAGTGATGGGTTGTGGCTGGAAGGGCATTCGCTGCGTAAAAAACAAATTCTGGATAAATTGGCAGTTCATTCCGCTGTGGCGACCCCAGATTAATAAAGGGACGAAGCCAAAAAGAAAATGAAATTAAAATACAAAGAAATTAAAATACAAAATAAAGGGTAAGTTGTACCTAAACTATGTACTCTCACCGGACGCAAGTACCGGATTGGATCCTCTTATGCCTTCAGAACTGCCTTTATTCTACATGGCATAGATTCAACAAGGTACTGGAAATATTTCTCAGAGATTTTGGTCCATATTGACATGATAGCATCAAGCAGCTGCTGCAGGTTTGTCAGCTGCACATCCATGATGCGAATCTCCAGTTCCACCACATCAGGTCTGGTGACTGTGGAGGCCATTTGAGTACAGTGAACTCATTGTCATGATCAAGAAACCAATCTGAGATGATTCATGCTTTATGACATGGCGAGTTATCCTACTGAAAAGTAACCATCAGAAGATGGGTACACTGTGGTCATAAAGCAGGGGTCACCAAACTTGTTCCTGGAGGTCCGGTGTCCTGCAGATTTCAGCTCCAACCCTAATCAAACACACCTGAACAAGCTAATCAAGCTCTCACTAGGTATAATTGAAACATCCAGGCAGGTGTTTTGAGGTAAGTTGGAGCTAAACCCTGCAGGACACCGGACCTCCAGGACCAAGATTGGTGATCCCTGTCATAAAGGGATGGACATGTGGCGTTGACACGATGCTCAATTGTTACTAATGAGCCCAAAGTGTGTCAAGAAAATATCCCCTACACCAGGGATGGGCAAACTCGATCCTGGAGGGCCGGTGTCCTGCATAGTTTTGCTTCAATCCTAATCAAAAACACCTGCCTGTAGCTTTCTAGTGATCTTGGAGACACTGATTAGCTTTGATTAGTGTTGGAGCAAAGCTCTGCTCTCCGCTCTCTCCCTGCCCTACACCATTACACCACCACCAGCTGCCTGAACCGTTGATACAAGGTAGGATGGATCTATGCTTTTTATGTTGTTGACGCCAAATTCTGCCCCTACCATCTGAATGTCGCAGCAGAAATCAAGACTCATCAGACCAGGCAACGTTTTTCCAGTCTTCTATTGTCCAATTTTGGTGAGCCTGTGCAAATTGTAGCCTTGGTTTTCCGGTCTTAGCTGACAGGAGCGGCAACCGGTGTGGTCTTCTGCTGCTGTAGCCCATCCGCCTCAAGGTTGGACATGTTGTGCGTTCAGAGATGCTCTTCTGCATACCTCTGTTGTAACAAGTGGTTATTTGAGTTACTGTTGCCTTTCTATCAGCCTGCCTCTCTGGACATTCACCGCTGACATCAACAAGGCATTTGCGCCCACAGGTACCACCGCTCACTGGATATTTTCTCTTTTTCGCACCATTCTCTGTGAACCCTAGAGATGGTTGTACATGAAAATCCCAATAGATCAGCAGTTTCTGGGCTCTGGCAGGTTTTGATAACCTTGAAAGTTGTTGAGCTTGTTATGGCTGCTGTTCACACAGAAAAGACACATGGACATAGAGATAAGTGAACACCACAATAGGTATTTGGATATGTCCTGAGAGGAGAAGTTAGGACATTGCTTGTTGGAGCATTATGGCTTACAACTGCTTTTGGACCACTAGTGTTTTTTCTGGACAATACGATTTGAAGCCAAACGCCGCTTTTTAAGCATTTTGAGAGAGACCGTGTCATTCAGAACATTCTCAAGACAGTAGCCATGTTTCCATCCAGCTATTTTTATTTGTATTTTGAATATGCGCATAAAAAACAGTTGACAGAAACGCCAGGATGCACATACATTTTGAAAATGCGCATAATAAATGTATGCGTATAACTGAGTAGGATAAACTTTTTATTCGATAAGAAAAGATGCGCATAAACTGCGATGGAAACACTTTTACTGCATAAATTCCAGTATGCGCATTAAATAAAGGTCATGTGATTTTGTAATGAGAGATCATGTGATGATAAAAATGTGTGTAAATGGACAAACCAGCAGGCTGAGCACATCGTAAAACATTTGAAATGTTGTTTTGGTCATTCTGAAACGCCTCACCGTTTCAGTAGTTGTGTTATTATATTATTAATGACCTCCAGAATCAAGAGCGTCTGTGCTCCGCATCTGAAACCTTCAAACGCCACCGCGTGTTCACTGCGTGTCAGGATTGCCTTCTGAGGCACAAATCATTTATTAAATGAAGAGAAGATCAACACAGCTTCTCCTACTGCAGCAAATAAAATTTTTACTGTTGATATTTGGCGCCAGTTAATCAGGAAGTGATGATTTTGTCCGCTTTGACTCGTTGGATGGAAACGCTGCTTCATTCGCACGTCCTTTATGCCATAATCAAGATTTGCGCATAAAGATCATTCGCATTTTTAGATGGAAACATAGCTACTGGCAAGAAAACACTAATCAATGAATGCATATCACATCCATGATGCTAACAAAATGCCAAAACTCGATGTGTGAAAAATGGCTCGAGTGGTAGTGGAGGTACTAATGCAGAGCATTAAGGAGTCATTTGTAATGGAAGTCTAAGGGGAGAAAAGTGCAGTGTGACCGCTGCTTGACTGTGACAGCAGGTAACCACGTTTTGAAATAGTCATTAAGATTCTAATCCAGAATTTAGCTTTTAATATATATTTTTATAATATAATAATAATATAATTATAACTATTAAAAATTATAATATAATATATAAGTTTGGTTTAATGTTCTGAGCAAGAAACTTTGTAACATAACATGTATTTCACCTTGTATGTCAGTATATTTACATTGAAAGGTTTTCAAAAATAAAATATTACATGATTCATAAAAAGGTGACACGGTGGCGTAGTGAGTAGCACATTCGCCTTACAGCAAGAAGGTCACTGGTTTGACCCTGGGCTGGGTCAGTTGGCGTTTCTGTGTGGAGTTTGCATGTTCTCCCCGTGGTTGCGTGGGTTTCCTCCGGGTGCTCCGGTTTCCCCCACAGTCCAAATACATGCGGTACAATTGGGTAAGCTAAATTGTCCGTTGTGTATGTGTGTGAATGAGAATGTATGGATGTTTCCCAGAGATGGGTTGCGGCTGGAAGGGCACCCGCTGCGTAAAAACAAATGCTGGATAAGTTGGCGGTTCATTCCGCTGTGGCGACCCCGGATTAATAAAGGGACTAAGCCGACAAGAAAATGAATGAATGAATGATTCATAAAAAGTTGTTTGTACAATTCCCTGTGTGATCAATATTAAGTATATTAAATCTTTCCTATTTAAGTAATGCATAATTATTCATCTTGGCTACTTAATATGAATAATAGTTTAGAATTTTACTGTTAACTGGTAAAAACAGGGTAAATGTTACTCAATGTGCACAAGTTCGCAATTATGGTGTAATGAAAAATATTAGGTAGATCTTACTTAATTTTGGGGAATGTAACGGCTGTTAAATTTAGGCTGTATTTACCCCAATATGAATAATACAATCTACCCAAACAAAGCGAGTACAATTTCTTACCTCAGTTACATTTAGTAACTCCTGTAGGTTGCTTTTTTTACAGGGTAGTTATTTGATACTTTATTGCAGGGGAGCTCAACCCTGCTCCTGGAGATCGACCTTCCTGCTGAGTTCAGCTCCTACCCTGATCAAACACACCTGAAACAATTAATTAGGACCTGAACAGCACTTGATAATCACAAGCAGGTGTGTTTGATATGGGTTGCAACTGAAATCTGCAGGACGGTCGATCTCCAGGAGCAGGGTTGGTCACCCCTGCTTTATTGTATCTGATACTCTTTTTATGTTTTAGGTTGTTGCTTGTAATACAGAGTTTCCAAATAAATCTTAAATATAAGGACAAGCAACGAAACATTGCATGAGATTAATGGTCAGTTGTTGTATAGTGTTTTTCTTCAGTGATTCTGCTGGTTAAAAGCAGGGGTTCATCATTAATGTTCATTCAATATATCATTATTTACTTAATTATCTCATTAACTTCAACACTCGAAAATTGTTTTAACACTGTACTTGCACAGTTTGATGTGTATGTGAAAGCCTCAGCATGTAAAATGGATGCTTATGCAACACTTTGGACTTTCAGAGCTCTGTTAAATAAGCATTTTATCAACTGAAAATGACATGACTGTCATCCCTTGTGTTGTTCTTAGGTAAACAGAAGCTACCCTGAAAACTCTCCGGTTGCATTCTGAGGAAAAGTCATGGAGTGACACCAAGGTGAGTAAATCATGATCAACAACAGTGCATTTCATCTGGTTATGACAGCTGCTTGGAGAACAACAGTGAGGCTTCTCGGATTACACAAAACTACTTTCCTTGGAAATAAACAATACTCTGCGGAGAGCTGTGCAAATTACATTTCATCTGAAGCCTGTTTGTTGTCTGCATAATGATACGTGTAGTTAAATGATGGTTGTCATGAAGAAAGTACTTTGAACCTGCCTAAACAGAGTTAGGACCATTTTGTCAAATTTATTCATTTTCTATTGGCTTAGTCCCTTATTTATCAGGGGTCGCCACAGCAGAATAAACCGCCAACTATACTGGCATGTTTTACACAGCAGATGCCCTTCCAGCCGCAACGCAGTACTGAGAAACACCCATACCGTCTCACTTTCTCACATACACTCACTATGGCCAGCTTCATTCATTCATTCCTTTTCGGCTAAGTCCCTTTATTAATCTAGGGTCATCACAGCGGAATGAACCGCCAACTTTTCCAGCATATGTTTTACCTAGCGGATGCCCTACCAGCTGCAACCCATCTCTGGGAAACATCCATATACACTCATTCACACACACACACTACGGACAATTTAGCCTAGCCAATTCACAGTCAGCTGCACTGTTTTGGCCAACTTAGTTTACCCAATTCACTTACAGCATGTGTTTGGACTATAGGGGAACCCGGAGCACCCAGAATAAACCATATGGGGAGAACATGCAAACAGAAATACCAACTGGCCCAGCCAGGACTCGAAGCAGCGACCCTATTGCTGTGAGGCAACAGTGTTAACCATTGAGCCACCATGCCACCCTGATATTTTATTGAAATTCATTAACATTTCGTAACATGAGAGACATGAGAAAATGGGGTCACACTTTATTTTGGTCTGTTGGTTGAATTTATGTTACGTTGCATCTACCTGCCAACTAATTCTCATTAAATTATAAGTAGACTGTTAGGTTGGGGTTAGGGTGTAAGGGCGTACTCACACTATGCTATCTGAACTGTGCCCAGGCCCGTTTCCCGGATTGTTTGAGAAGTGTGAGTGCTCTGAATCGGGCTCGGTACAGTTGGTCGGCCCTGGCCCGGTTGGAAGAGGTGTGCCTGAGCGCGGTTCACTTGGGCTTTGGCACGGTACACTTGTAGTGTGAAGCCTGATCCCCAAACTGAAGAGGAGATGTGACTTTTAGGGACTGTTTGATATGGATTTATGAATCATTCTCACTGTTTAATAAACACAAACTGTCATAGATTATTAAAGACGCAAACCTCTCACTGCACGCAAACCTTCTAATTATTGCAGCACGAGGACTTTATGATTGTTTATGAGCGTCAACAGTGGCTGATCTGTTCAGCGAAATATCTGACTGTGCGTCACCGCATATCAAACGACTAAAACTATATAATCATATAAAGAAATGTCGCTGTGCTGAGCGAGAGCGCTTCTCTTAAACTGAACAGCGCATCATCGATGACGTAAACATGCTCAGGCCCGAATGTAATGTGAGTGTGGGCTGTCGGTGGAGACGGGAGTGGGGACAAGCGTGCTTCGTCCCGGTTCAAGGCAACTGTGCACAGTGTGAGTACGCCCTAAGTTGACATGTACTTGCAAAGTTTCTTATAGTCAGTTAAATGTCTGTTGAATGTCAGTATCAACAGATTTTAAGCAGACAGTCAACTAATACTCAAATAGACCATCGAAATAAAGTGTTACCAAAAATGGAAAAACAAACCAGTTTCCAGGAAGTCCCATTTCAGTAGTTCCAACAGTCAACCAGAAACAGCACAGGATATAAAAAAATAGACGTCAGGATTCTGGTGTTTCTAGTATTTTTGTATTGTGAGCTTTTAGGGTTTAAATTCACAGAATTATTTAAATAAAACACTTGGATACATACAGTATGTGCTCTTTTCACAGTGCCCTCGCACACAGTTGGCACACTCTGAGTGTGTCTCAATAATTCTTCCTACCTTCTGAGTCTCTCATTTGTCATTATGTTTGATGTGATTCGTGTTTTGTGTTTTTAAACTTACATTTAAGGGTGAATAGTGAAATAATTTTCACAGTGGATTGTGGGTTCAGGTATGTATAATCGATAGTTTCCTTTTATTTGTCAGTAGTATTATCTCGTCTACTACATGAGAGTTTGCGATGAAGGGTATTATGATCTTGGAATACTCTTCTCAATAAAGCAACGAAGGGGTTGTTGTTTTTTTTCTGTTGTTTTTTTTTTCTTACCTTTTCATACAGTGTATTCATCCATTCTGGGGATGAAGTTCTTGAGTTAAAATTTTGCCACAAGTTTTTCTTAATCTTATTGTTTTTCTCAATCTTATTGTAACACATATTTTGTGAAAATGCTTCGTTTTTTTATTATTCAAATTTACTACCCTTTCGTTATGTTGGTGGCTGTTTTTGCCCCATTGACTTCCATTAAAACCCAATTTTGGATTTTTTCCTGTTGGGAAGAGGTGAAATTAACACTTTTTCTATTGATTAACAGTTGCAGTGCAAAAAACGTGGAGTTTCTAGCCTTTATATGAAGTATTACCTGTATACTTCCTGTATACCAACCTGTATATAATGTTCATAGTACATCCATCTGTAAATATCACCATAGTTTTTCTATAACTGCACCTTATAATTTATACCTGTATTCTGCACTTGCTGCTATTGCACTTCTGGTTAGACCTAAACTGCATTTCGTTGCTTTGTACTTTTACATGTGTAATGACAATAAAGTTGAATCTAATCTAATCTAAAAAGTATTGCGTGTGTGTGTGTGTGTGTGCGAGTCAGAGAAAGAAAGTGTATAAGAGAGAGCTTTGCACACTAACCTTGAAATGTCTGAGAAAATCCAAATAAGCACCTCAGCTCTCAGTGCACTTATGCGTACACACTATAATTTGCTGTTTTACTCAATAGAACTCCATGGCTCATGATGTGGAGTGTGTATTTCAACAATCAACAGCTTGCATTCTTTAAAGGAGCCTCATTCAGGAAGGTGACGAGTCTGCTTACAGACAGGAGGTTAAGGAGCTGGCTCTCTGGTGCAGTCACAACAACCTGGAGCTCAATACGCTCAAAACAGTGGAGATGATAGTGGACTTCAGGAGAAACCCCCCTGCTCTCCCCCTACTGAGCATCATGGACAGCACTGTGGCTGCAGTGGAGTCATTCAGGTTCCTGGTAGGGGTGGGCGATATGGAAAAAATATCATATCACGATTTTTTTCAGGGGAAATCACGATTCACGATTTTTATCCCGATTCTTTTTCAAGTTGGTTTCTTAAGACTATTTTGCAAGTTACAAAGGTACAATACAACCAAACTAATGTCCCCATATAAAAATATACTCTTACCATGTATGTTTAAGAATATTTTAATCAAATAATGATTTAATAAATTTAGTTCAGTCGAAAAAACTGCTGCTATAGTTACGAAGTGACGTGCGAGTGTTCAATACAGCACGAGCTGCAGTTAAAGGCTGTGCAGAGTGTGAGTCACCTGACATTAAGCGAGTGGCGCGGGCGGGCAGGGGCCACTTGTGCTTTAAGCTTTTAGGGGGCACACTTTAACATACATCACAAACTACTTAAACAATTATTCAAAGTCATTTTGTTCATGTATCACTCTGCAGTCTTCATAAACAAGCTAATTAAATAACTTAAACTCTAAATAATCTTCCTTGTTAATTTATTTGACAAGTAACTTTGTAATGTAGTGAGATAACACATTTCTAACTTTCAAGTACATCAAGGCACCTTTTTGCACCTTAACAGATACAGCTGAAGTCAATTTTTCTGCCCTTCAATTAATTCAAAATAATGTTTTCCAAGTGATCTTTAACAACAGAAAAAAATGTCACATTATTTCTTGAAAAACAAAAATAATTCTTCTGGAGTCATAATAAGTCTTATTTCCTATAGTTTATTTCTTGAATAAAATTAGAATTTTATTTAAAAATTTAATTTAAAATAAAACTTTTTTAAAAATACAATTTTAAGGTCAGTATTATGAGCCACCTTAAGAAATATTTACAGTATATTTTTCATTGTGTACACCAAACAAGTCATACAATAACTTAACTAGGTTATGTTAACTAAAGTTAGAATAATTAAGTTAGAATAATTAGTTACAATAATTGTCACTATGGTGAAAATAAAGTAGATAAAGTCTGACATCAAAAATGAATGAAGGCAAAACTAAACGAGAGAATATTACTTTCAACGTGACTGGAAACTCAATTTGATCAATGTTACATCTGTTCTCCGGTACTTACTGACTGTTTGTAAATTCAAGACTGCATTTCGTAACGTAAAACTATGTATTTGGGGGTAAACTTCTGTGGAATGCGGGGAACTGATTCGCGCAGCACCGTGACTGACAGAGAGAGCGAGTGCGGCAGTGCGCGCGAAAGAAGAGAGAGCGAGTGCACGCGAAAGCAGAAAGAGGGGGAACTGCACGCGACACCGAGAGCGCGCAAGAGAGGGGTCCCAGTCATATCTCCGCAGTTTGCCGCCGATGGCTGATCTCACTTTTCCGTGGCATTTTGACAAAAATACGAGTCCAAATTTAGGGGGGCCAAGCTTGTTGACACGGGGTGGTGGGATGAATTTTGGTGTGGCGCCCCGCCATGGAAGAATGAATGTAGTGGAAACCATGCACTATATATGGCGATACAACGATTTTTCAGAAAAAGTGGATCGTGCAGTCATTTTAATCGTCCGCGATTAAATATCGTATTATCGCACAGCCCTAGTTTCTGGGCACCACCATCTCTCAGGACCTGAAGTGGGACACTCAAATTGACTCAACAAAAGCTCAACAAAGGCTGTACTTTCTTCGTCAGCTGAGGAAGTTCAACCTCCCAAAGGAGCTTCTGAAACAGTTCTACACCTCCATCATTGAATCAGTCATCTGCACTTCAATAACTGTCTGGTTTAGCTCAGCTACCAAATCTGACCTTCGAAGACTACGTCGAATAGTTCGGACTGCTGAGCGAATCATTGGTACAACCCTCCCTACTCTCCAAGAACTGTATATCCAGAGCGAGCAGAAGCGCTGCCAAAATCACTCTGGACCCCTCACACCCAGCACACTGCCTCTTTGAACTGTTACCTTCTGGTCGCCGCTACAGAGCACTGCGCACCAGAACAGCCCGACACAGAAACAGTTTCTTCCCTCAGGCAATCCATCTCATGAACACTTGAGGATAACAATCGTGGAACCAACATCACTACCTGCGATACACTTTTTACACACACATACACTTATTTAACAACACACTTTACATGCCAATTTGCACATAACAGCTGCACATATAACGTTGTATATAGTAATACGCCTGTACATACACTTGTCAATTTGTATATTTGTATTTAACACTTACTTCTATTTTTTGAATATATTTATTATCTGTTTTTTGTCCTGTCTCTGTAATTCTGTTGCACTGTAAAAGCTCTGTCATAAAAACAAATTCCTCGTATGTGTGAACATACCTGGCAATAAAGCTCTTTCTGATTCTAATTCTAAAGAGATGAGTTTATTGGTATTTTAAAGGAAAAAGTAAACAAATACAAAATCGGAATGGTAAACAACTTCAACAACTTTAGAAACATCCATGATTGAACTTTTCAGACTTGAAACGATAACTTTGACAGATTGTACCTTCAAATTACAGGGGAGAAAAATGTAAGTATTGCAAACTTAACCTCACAGTAGGTGCACAGATATCACTGATTGCAATTTGTCATTTGTAATTTTTTTTGTTTTTCCCTGATATAAGTCAATGGCTAAGACAACACAGGTGAATCATCCAGAACTAGCTTTGGCTTCTTTTTTGCCTGAGGTTAACGGAGAAGCTCCACGTGCTGGTGTACTCCGAAAGCAGGATCTCTTCAGGGAAGAATTCTTCCACCTCAGGAGGAACATCCAGATCTTTGCGCTCCATGTAGGACACAACAGTGACTTTAAGACTGAAGGACAGAGAGAAGTGAGTTAAGGTAAATATCTATGTTCAGGACAAGCTTCAAAGTCAAATCACAATCTAAACAGATTCTGGTCATGCAGATTTCTGTACACTGTAGAGATGCTCATTTTGGTTAATTCTGCCAACCAGCAACCGCCGCTCGTTAACCGAATATTAACCGCTAACTGCTCAGGATAATGTTAAATTATTATTTAATTAATTATTTCATTTTAAAATGCTGATTTATTTTAACTTATTTTAACTTAAAAAAGAGTAAACTAAATAAAAAGAATAAAATAAATAGTCCTGTCCAAGATATTTTTCATTTAAATGACAAATTTAGGCCCCGTTTACACTAATGCGTTTTCGTTTTAAAACGCATAAGTTTTGCTACGGTTACGCCATCCGTCCAAACTATGCCAGAGTTATCAAGTCCCGAAAACGGAGCGTTTTGGAAACGCTGTAAAGGCCATTTTCATTCTAAAACGCTGCTGCTCCGTCTCAGTGTGGATGGGGGAAAACGGAGACATCTGAAAACGGAGGCGTGGCTGCTGAGATTCGTTACTTGATTGGGGCTTTTGGGTCATTGCGTATCCTTCCCTTATTCGTCAAGCCCCTATCACATGACTATAACGCCACCGGAAGACGGCAGACCAGCCTTCACTGTTGTCCGTTTTAGGTGCTATTGTGCAGTTAAACTCTGCCTTTTTTCTACAACAGCTGCATATATTCGCAAGAAGCAAGCTATTGTTCGAGCACTCGCTGATCGCTCGTGTTTCAAGCGGTGTAAGCCCTATTTAGAATGCCGAGCGAGACACATGCTTCCTGTTTATACTTGAACGCGCATGCCCAGAGTGCGCGAATGGTCACGTGATATCCCTTTTCGGTGGAGTAGTGTGGACGGAGATATGTTTAGAAACGCTGGGTGAAACGGTTGTGTGGACGCGGATCGTTTTCATGCTAAAACGCTGTTTTAAAACTAAAATGCACTAGTGTAAACGGGGCCTGAGACTACAAAACCTATGCCGGTTCTTAAAAAGGATTCAGTCAGCGTTTTTTGTGTGTGACCTGCTTAAGGGGCCATTTACAGCGAATGCGCTTTGAGTTGAGAGGCGCATCCTTTGAATGGTTTACCAATGGCTGTGAGTGTTTTGTGCGCTGCTTATGCCCCCCTGCATGCCTCACGTTTTTTTTTTCGCAACTGAAATAAGGAAGAGAAAGGGAAAAGCGTGTTATGTCTGTCACGTCTTTTTCATTCTCCAGTAAAAGGAAAGCAGAGGCAGGGTGTCTGTAGAGGTGACAGCAGTGTTGGTGTTGTCAAGACGACTACGGAGAACTTTTAATGATGGATGAGAGACCTTTGGTCGCTGTTTCAAGTTATCCAGAGATGTATGATTTTATCAACACTCGCGCATAATACGGCTCAGCTGATTCAGTCAATTCCTAATAACATAAAAAAGTGCACTGCACTTCTTTTTTTCTTGTCAACATAAAGGCAGTGCGGTGCGCCTCATGCTTTTGAAATGGAAAGGTGCGCTTGGTGTTGTGGGATTTTAATTAATCTAGTTACAAATTCACAATAAGCAATATATAACTGAAAAGTTATGCTGTTTGGTTTTAATTATATTATTTCATTAACAGCCCTGCCATGAGGGACATTGACCCTTTTGTCTTTCTGACCCCTGGCTGAGCCAGAGTGATGCAAATGCTATGGGCAAGGTCTTAATGACTCTGCTTATGTCTTTAAGTGATCAAAGAAACCCCTTTTGTTGATTAACTCATGTGGTCAGGAGCTGGGCAGGATTCTAACACCTATATGGCGGTTATCATGTTGACTCTAAGACTTTATTTGCTGAGGCATGTTATCATGCTGACTCTAAGACTTAATTTGCATGCTTTGTTTTAGAAGGTCTCCTCCTACATATATCAATGTCTGTAAAAAAGTATTTAAACTAGTGCATGACTGTACTAGTGCTGAGTTCTTTTGATGATGCCACAGCGACGCCGACCTTATTAAAGCACTCTGCTTTTATCCGAAAGTTCTCCCTGGTTTTTTGACTCATCTTAGAATTTCAAAACAGTTCACAACAGTGTGAAATTCACAACAGTGTGATCGGCCACTGATGTGCAAAATATTTGCTAATTTGCGGGACGGTAGCATGTGCAACCACACGTGTCTACAACTAGGCATGGGACAATATCCGTTTTCAAGATATACTACCGTTTGGAAAAGTCAAGGTTTTAAAACCGCCAACATTTTCTGCTACACCGTTCCTGAGGTATGAGAACGATTTTTTTAATTTATGTTTTTTTTATTGTTTGTTGGTTTTTAGGACAACAGTATCTCCAGCAGAAAACATACCCAAAAATGCGGTTTTAAATAGTAAAGAAATCTGTGTTATTGAAACTAATGAAGACAGCAGAATATAAAATAGCCTGACATGTTTACTGCTCCAAAATACTTTAAATGTTTCTCAAAGTAAAATATATTGTGTTCAGAGGGGAAAATGTTTTGTTTTTTAGCCAGACATTTAAAAAGAATATATATTAGATCAGTAAACACAATACCGTGATACCTTGATATTTTTATCCAAGGTTGTCATACCGTCAGAATCTTATCTCGGCTCATGCCTACCTACAACACGTTTGCCAAAGAATCAAAATGAAAGAAGAATGTTGCGTTTTGACACAGACGAGTTGCCAAACCAGCGCTGATGCTGATCGCCCCCGTCCTGGATCTGCACCATAAACTCAACAAATAGGCTATATTTTTGGTAATTTAGTGTACAACTAACAAACCAAACTTTTTTTTCAATTTAGAAAATTACAGTTATTAATAGTTATTATAGAAATATATATTTGTTAAAATAGCCTGAATAACGAATCAAACAAATCTAAATATGTTCTTGATTTTTGCATAATGATAACTCTGCCCCAAACTGAGGCTTTGATTTCTTATAAAACATGTAGATTAATGCAATATCATATGTAAACAACAAAATTGTTATACACTACAGTAGCCTTTACTTTTCCAAAAGTCAACATATGAGCTTTAAAATTAACTTCACATTCAGCGCGCGCATCCATGAACGGCGAATGAGACGGAGGAAATAAGTCATAATCATAAGACATAATCTTTAAACTAATGACTTCTATTAAGAATGTTGACAGAGGGTTTGTGATATAATAATAACAGCGGAGCATTAATTAAATGCATATTTTCAGTGGAGAGATCGACTCGAGGTAGCCTGATATTTTTATTCGACGGAAGAAAAAAACATGATTGTCTAATTCATTACATTATTATACATCTATCCATCTGTACCTCAGAAATTATAAGTAAATTTATTAACTAAAGCAAAAACCGAAACCCTTCCAAACCTATTGAAGAAAGAGAAGACGGAACATTGCTAAACACACAGATCTGTTATTTCGTCATCAGCTCTCACCTCCAGTCAGGCCTGTAGGTGTCTGTAGCCTTTGGGCTTTTCAGGACCAAAAGCAGAAACTCGTGCATCTCCAACAAGAAGGCGTCAACGCTCGACTTGGTGAAGAAACTTGTGAGCAGTCTCTTGTGTTCCTCCTGCAATGGCTGCTTGTACTCTTTACTGACCCCAACGAATGGATCCTAAAGAGCAGATGAATAAGACTTAACAATCTTAACCCAGATACTGAGTGGAAACCCAATGCCTTACACCGCTCAAAGTTTTGCCTTAAATCACTTAAGTTTTTACACGAGGTTAAACTAAACAGCGCTAACCTGGATCTATGCCGTTTCTAAATCAATTTAACTTGGGCTTTTTAGTTTCACCTTCTGCATGTGGTTTAAAGGAGTGTTCCAGAGTATAGTTTTAAGGCTTGGTTGTGTTAATGGGGTGCAAAGCAATGTGTGCTCATGCTTCATTTGTAGAAAATCAGGTTATTTTTTCATATACTGTATACAGCTACTCTGCTAACATGAAAACGACTGTCGTATTTCCTAGTGTCTCCAAAAGCCTGCCCTCAAGAGGCTCTGATTGGTCAGCTAATATAATGGCAGAGTCTCGCCTCTACTGGCACAGGCTTTGCCTCTGCTGTGTAAATACTTTCAGTCAGCATAACTGTAAATGTCCTTTGTCAAATGCTAGAGCTATATCTTTTTTTATAACTCTCTGGAACATAATTAAATTAAACTTCAAGCACTTCTCTCTTTGTGTCGTGTCCTTTGGAAGCCCAAATGCAGAAACATAACAGCTCTGTGGAAATAGCAGCATTTGGACACCATTTTAGCTTTCTCTGCTATAACATTACAGCACTCTGGCCACGCCCCTTTGCTGCACAGGGTGTATGTTCGTAACCTGAAGGGTTTATGACATCATTAACCCGGATATATTTTTTTGTTGTCCCCAAACTTCGTTCGCTGTAGGCTTTGCTAAGCTAACTCTGTAATAGCCAATGACCTTTGAGTGTCTTACATTCAGAGATGTTGTTTATGTTCACACAGCTACATTACACATCAACTAAAGTTTAAAATATGATATCGTAGTGGACCACCCCTTTAAGGCAATGGGTTTCCATGCAATTTTCGCTAACACTTTACTTGAAAGGGGTGTTCATGAGACATGAAATCTTTATAAGCATGACATGACACATGAGTGAAATTCTATGCATGCTTATGACAACTCTCATTTGCTCAGTTATGTCATTTTACATGACATTGTTATGACAACTTGACATAAATTAATAAATCACAACCAGTCTTTATCTTTGTCAGGACAACTTGACAACCAAGACAACATTCATTCATTTTCTTTTCAGCTTAGTCCCTTTATTAATCGCCACAGCGGAATGAACCGCCAACTTATCCACCATTTGTTTTACGCAGCGGATGCCCTTCCAGCCGCAACCCGTCAATGGGAAACATTCATACATTCTCATTCACACACATACACTACGGACAATTTACCCTACCCAATTCACCTGTACCGCATGTCTTTTGGACTTGTGGGGAAAACCGGAGCAACCGGAGGAAACTCCACACAGAAATGTCAACTGACCCAGCCGAGGCTCAAACCAGCGACCTTCTTGCTGTGAGGTGACAGCACTACCTACTGCGCCACTGTGTCGCCCCAAGACAACATAACTTGTCAGAATTTTTCTGATCACTTTTTCAGTGGAACAACTGTATTTGTCGTTAAAATGTCTCGTTAAAACTGTCATTATTGTATCAAATAGTTTTTAACAGTCATTAATATTCATACTCAGCTTGTACCACTGTAGTTGAGATAAAAAACCATCCATGACATATTTATAATAGCTTCAAAACAATCATGTTTATGACAGATTTATGACAGTTTTTTTGTCTTAGTAATGTCAAGTTGTCATGACAAAGTGATGTATTTGTTTATGTCAAGTTGTCATAAACAATGTTTAAAAACAATGGCAGTTGGTATAAGCAGGGCTTAATTTGTGCCGGAACACATCGGATCCGGAACCTATGAATCAGATCCGGCACCTCATTTTACCAATCCCCCTCCTCAACCCCCCTCCTCCTACGTCCGCTGTTCAATTTCTTTTGACTTCCCAACCCTCTTCACTTTCGTCCGCGACACCCACACCCCCCCACCCCGCTCTTCACTTTCGTCCACGACATCTCTCCATCCTTTGATAACATGCCGTAGTTTATGTTTGCTTTTATCGCATAACTTCAATTTCCCCAAATTTAGATTCTTATGGTTTTTTATTATCATTTTTGGTACTGGTGTTAATATTTTGAAGGTCACGGGTGGTTGTGTAAAATTTCACAGCATATCATGCTGTGTATGCAGCCCAGGCTCATTGTGGATATGTACCCCTGTATATGTTTCTGGAGAGTCCGAAATACATCCCAAGAGGTATGTTTTTTTGTGTGTGTGCAGTTTTTGCGAATCTGCCAGAGGTTGCTTTGTACACTTTTTCAGATCTCAAATTTCACTCACGAGTGCCATTTACACCTGCTGTTCTGACGAAAATCCACCAGTCCGACTGACAGACCAACCGGACGACTGACCCAACCACCCCATTCCCTAAACCCAACCGATAGTGTTTTCAAAAGCACGACTGAAGCACCCACCCACTTTCCCAAACCCAATCGACAGCATTTTCAGAAGTACCGATTGGCCTGCGTCCACCCCCTTCCCTAAACCCAACCAACAGTGTTTTTAAAAGCAATCCAGAAAAAGAATTGTCCTTGGGGCCTATGTTTGGGTGGTAACACAATAATATGGTATACCGCGGTATCTAAAAGTAGCAGTTTCAATACTGTTATTCCGCCAAAAAACAATGCACCCATAACATGCCAGATCCGTAATCTGTTCCGGGACCTGCCATTCCCAAACTAAGCACTGGTATAAGCATGTATACAATCCTGTTCACATTCATGACACGTCATATCATGATTATAAAGGTTTCATGACAGCCTCACAAACACCCCTTCGGCTATAGTGTTACCCAAATGTTCCAGTAAAGTGAACTATTATGATTGAGAGTGTACAAACTCACCGAAAGAACAAACCAGAGTAAAGTATTATAAGTGTGTATCCATCTTACCCTCTTCAGACGTAGCATCGTCTCAGATTTCAGAGAACTGAGCAGCTGCCACAGCGCCACACAGTGTTTGAGGCTGCACCGGCTTAATGCCTGCACACACAATTACACTTCAATCACACATTTGGCTTCATTCATAAAACACAAGCAGTCAAAGTTATGCGTAAACAATCCTCAATGCTGTTCTGATGTACATTTTTTAGATTCATGTAAGTTAGATGGAATGAAAGAGGTGTAAACCTGCACCCGACTACCTGTAAATGAGAAATACGTCTGTTTCTTTAATTGATTACATTGAATATTGGTGCTCTGACATAATAGGTGCATCCCAAATCGCATACTTATGCACAGTTCTGCACCATTTAGTAGTATAAATAGTGGTCACTACTAGTATAAGTAGTAATACCACTTGTCATATGATGTTAGGCATGATATTGATGGTATTACAGCGCTTTGTAACCATTAATTCAGTCTCCCCATACAGTTTGATGGAGCTCTTGGACTCGGAAGCTGTGTCATGTGACATCAGTCTTAACAAGCAGGTTGTAACTTAATATATTGTAACGCCATTAAGTATTCAGCGCCTATGTAATACCAGTGAGAATGGTATCCACTACATCTAATAAGAAAATGTGTTTACGGCAAACCTTGAAGACATGTGTAGCCATGTGGTCGGTCATCTGTAGCACATCCTTCAAATAAACACCTAGCTGCATGTGTGGCTCTCCCCCCGTCATTGCAAGGAAACCGACAGCTAGCTCAACCGTGGACAACGCCTCACACACGTCGCTGTAAGACTGCAGCTCCTTGATGAGGTCGTACTGTGTGAGAGGCTGCAACAACTCCTATAACAACAACAACAACGACAACACATTCATAGTAAGGATTGTACCGATAGCTCTTTTCTATTTTTAACCTTTGTACTTTTTTCTGCAACCACATCCTCTGTATCGAACGTCTTTAAATAGTTTTTGTTTGCTTTTATCGCATGACTTCTGTTTCTCTAAATTTAGATTCTTATGGTTATTATTATCATTTTTGGTACTGGTGTTATTATTTTTAAAGTCATGGGTGGTTGTGTAAGATTTCACTGCATATTATACTGAATATGCATGCAACCCAGGCTCTTTATGGATATGTACCCCTGTATATGTTTCTGGAGAGTGCAAAATACATCCCAAGAGGTATGTTTTTTTTGCAGTTTGTGCAAATCTGCCAGAGGCAGCTGTGTACGTTTTTTCAGATCTCAAATTTCACTCGCGAGTGCCATATGGGCTGCTGTTCTCACGTAAATCCACCTGAGGCCATTGTCGACTGACTGACTGACGGTCTGACAGACCGACCAACCAACCGGACGACTGACCCAACCAATAGTGTTTTTAAAAGCACAGCTCGACCCGCACACCCCTTTCCCGAAACTCAACTGACAGCATTTTCAAAAGCACCGATTGGCCAGCGTCAACCCCCTTCCCTAAACCCAACCAACAGTGTTTTTAAAAGCAATCCAGAAAAAGAAAAGTCCTTGGGGCTCCCTGTTTTTTACTACATATTCAGATCTTACCACATTCTCACCCTGTTATTTACTAACGTTTTACCCGCTTTCTGAAACCATTCTTTGCAAACTCGAACCCCGTTGTTTGCGGTTAACTCTGCTCCATCTCCCAAGTCTGCCAACGTATGCGGTAAGCCACTAAGCAAATGGCACTAACACCTACAAAGCCATACACACAAAGCTGAGCAGTCAGCTAGTAGTGTGAAAAGAAACAGAAGCCGTCGGCGGTGTCATACTGCCCAGTATACTGTCTGTCATACTGTCTGTCATACTGTCTGGTTTAGCTCAGCTACCAAATCTGACCTCAGAAGACTACGTCGAATAGTTCGGACTGCTGAGCGAATCATTGGTACAACCCTCCCTACTCTCCAAGAACTGTGCTTATCCAGAGCGAGTAGAAGGGCTGCCAAAATCACTCTGGACCCCTCACAGCCAGCACACTGCCTCTTTGAACTGTTACCTTCTGGTCGACGCTACAGAGCACTGCGCACCAGAACAGCCCGACACAGAAACAGTTTCTTCCCTCAGGCAATCCATCTAATGAACACTTGATGATAATAATCGTGGAACCAACATCACTACTGCTGTACACTCTTACACACACATACACTTATTTAACAACACACTTTACATGCCATTTGCACATAACAAATACACTTGTTACACACACATACACTTATTTAACAACACATTTTACATGCCAACTTGCACATAACAGCTGCACATATAATGTTGTATATAGTAATACACCTGTACATACACTTGTCCATTTGTATATTTGCATTTAACACTTACTTCTATTTTTTTGAATATATTTATTATCTGTTTTTTGTCTTGTCTCTGTAATTCTGTTGCACTGTAGAAGCTCTGTCACGAAAACAAATTCCTCGTATGTGTGAACATACCTGGCAATAAAGCTCTTTCTGATTCTGATTCTGATTCTGATTCTGAGTAGAGTTTGTCTTAAAGACCAAATGCAGCCATACGTACCTCTAACTACATAATTTGCGCTCTCCAGAAATGTATACGGGGTACAAATTCACAATGAGACTGTGTTGTGTATGACTGTATGTAACAAATAACATTTTGATTTGTAAGGATTGTGAAATATATCAATATGCTACAAGTATCTCTTCAGCAAAACTTTAAATAACAACTTAAAGGCACACTGCAAAAATTGCTTTTCTTACTTTTTGTCCTATTACTACTTTAAATGACTAATGATTTTTAAATCATAAAGATTTTTTTAAAACATATTGTTTTAATATTATTAATATATTGTAAAAAATATTGTCTTTTTACATTTTTTTTAAATAATATGTCAAAATGAAGTGTGTTTTTCCTTAAAAAAGCTAAACTATCTGGATGTAACCTTATTACAATGCAAAAACAAGATTATTTTAATTGCCCCACTGGAAGATTATTTTCTCATTTTAAGCAAAAACTTGCTTAAATATTTTCCGCTTAACTATTTCTGAAAACAAGACAGTATTTTTGTATTGTCTGGAAATGCTTCTTGATTTAGGAATTTTTAGATATTTGGACAAGAATCAAGACAATTCTAAGTAACAAAAGCATTTTAGTGCAATGTGCATTTAAATAGTTAAACATTTACACGCTTCATTAAATGCATTTTAAAACTAAAGTTTTTTACGTATATGTTCTTTTCATTTTAATACATTTTTTTCCGAATGTAGAATACAACAAGTGATTAATTAAAATAAAGTCAAATAAATATAAAAGGTACTTATAGTTTTAATTTCAGATATACCTGTATTAGACAGGGATTAATTATGCATTGAACAGTGTCACTTACCTGCTGAACTTTACCCTTCACATCTTTAAATATGATCTCATAATTTCTGTCTTGTCTGTTCACCAACGTCGGAATCCCCTGAAGCCGACAAAAAAAAAAAAAAATCAGAAAGTGAAAGAGAATTATGTATTTACCTATTTGCATAATAGAGAGAATAAGTGATAGAGAAAATAAGCATTGAACACATCATGTTTTTTTCCTGGGAATAATATTTCTACAGGAGATGTTGACATGAAATTGAACCAGCTTTGGGTAAAAACCCAAATAATACAACATAAAAACAAAACAAAACAAAACAAAACAAAACAAAACAAAACAAAACAAAAAACTGATGAATTAGTTAGGTGTAATAACAATGAAATCACACAAGAAGAAAGTACTCAACTACTAAGCTTAAAAACGCCTCTCATATGGAGAATAAAGTCACATGAATTGTTCAGGTGTGTTTTTTACTCCAACAGAGTGTAAAAATCTTGATGGTTCCGTGGGTCTCGTCTATGAAATCTGAGCTCTAATTTGAATTTTATATTGGTTCAAGTGATTGGCTGGGCCATTCTGCAGCTTGATTTTCATTCTCTAAAAGCATCTAAGAGTTTCCTTGGCTGTGCTTTGGATTATTGTCTTGCTGAAATGTCCACCCTGAAGCATTAATTTAAATTTACACTGACAAAGTGCAGAGGGTTTCTGAAAAACTACATCGAGATTACAGCTGCTGTCTGGGCGTTCACTGCCTTTCTACACCTCCCTTTCTTCATGTGTTCAATAATTTTCTTTGTTCAATGTTTTCTTTGCAAAAATAAATTTCTTTGATTGTTACCAATATTTGGTGAAAATTTCAAGTCAACAGAACCTTTGAAAATATGTTTTCTGAGAAAAATGGTCAGGTGTTTAGTACTTATTGTCCCCGCTGTACATATACCACAAAAAAAGTCTTAAGTTACACAAGTTTTTTTTTTTGTAGCCAACAATATACTCCATGAGTAAATTTTTTAGACTGATATGTCAAAAATATATCATTAAATATATTTTGTACATGTATTGCTAAGAATGTAATCTGTACAACCTTAAAAAGGCAGTTTTCTCAATGTATCTAGATCCATATGTTCAAAAAACGCATCTCAACCAAACTTTATTCAATCCTAGCATACGATAAATCAATAAAACTCTTATTTATTTAGCTTTCAGGAATGTCATTTTTTTTTAAAAGTGTCTCTTATGACTGGTTTTGTGGTCAAATTGATCTCTTTAGGTGCCATAACATACGTTAATTGTGATGTGCGGTTTGCCTTGAAGAAAGCGGGTGAGGATCTGTTGCTGAATCTTGGGCAGGTCGTACTCCAGCAGTGTTTCCTGTCCACACTCCATGCTGTACTGGCAGTTGGCAAGCACCAGGGGCAGCAGATCCCGGTCATACTCATAACGGATAACATGCAGCTCTGTCAGTTCAGCTGGGCTGATCTTGTAACTGGTTGAAAAAGAGGACAAAAAATGATATGGAGAAATATAGCATGCATCTAGGAAATATGGCGCATAATTTACTTGATTGTAAATGTTATGATGAAAAAAGGGCATATTGTAAAATGCAGTACACAGCAAAATCCTTAGAGTAAACATTTGGTCCCTCTCTAAATTGAGTAAAATTTACTCAGCAGCAGAGCAAAAGTTAATGAGACAATGATGGAGTTAATTAAGTGATGACTAGGGCCATACGGAATCTGCGCACGCAGAATTCCACAGATTTCCACAGATTTTTAGCCCATCATTAATTCTGTGTATTTACTGGTGTAAATGTGTGTAAATGTATATTTATTCAGTTTTTAAATTAATTTCAGTAATAATATTGACTAATATGAAAATATTTATTTGATTTATTTACAATACAGTTTGTAAAGTAATATTTTCTGCATTTTAGTAGATATTTTATATGAGAGGTTTGTTTACCAAATAAAGTGGATCTAATTAGATTTGCATTGTAAACATTAAATAAATGTTAAAAAAGGTATTACTTTTTATTTTATATATTAAGATTTTAGTTATGATACTCCCAAAATCGTTCCGCATGAATCTGCAGATTTTTAACAAAATACTCCGCAGAAATAGCAAAACATGTCCGCAGATTCCGTCTGGCCCTAGTGATGACTGAGCACTGATGACGAACACCTGCTGTTGATAAGCAGAAACAGAGAAGAGAAACACATATCTACAACTGACTTCAGTCATCAACACATCAAATCTCTCAAAGTTTCAGGAGAGGATCATTAAGCAACTCCACAAACAGCAGCTTTATTTATTAACAATCTTTTTGGCCTTATTTTTGCCACACTCAACAAAATTCCATCTAGTGATATTTTTAAGAACTAAGTAATTTTTTACAACAACAATTAAAAAAAACACACACCAATTTTTGTGTTTTAAGTTGTCATCATTGAGGAGAACAGTAGTGACTTTACTTGGACTCTGACTCGATTTCTCTTTGTTTGCCAAATAGTGTATTGTGGCAAATATTGTATGAAAGAGAGCAACTGCGCCCTGGATAATTGATTCTGCTGTGATTTAGTCACAGGTCAAATCAGTAAAATTGATTATGATCTATTAAGTTTAAATAAAGTATCGCAATAGTAGCTCTGTATCAAGAAAATGGAACTCATCGATACTTTTATCAGATCATAAAACACTCAAAACACATGGAGATAAAGAATCAGCATATGCTTCTCAACTATGGTGTTTTTTTCCTACAGTGCATGCTGGGAACTATGGATGAATGTTGTATGATTTTCTTACCATACACTGCAGCCAAAAAAAATAAATCTCTAACCACTGTTGAGATAGATACGCTGATTATTGATGTCTGTGTCTCTAAAGTGATTCAGATGCTCAATGTGTTTTAAAAAATTTAAAACCACAGCTGAGGTCCATTCTCTTTAAAAACACTGAATTTTGTTTCTTATATAATAAACCATCATTTAAACATAGTTTGCAAAGTCAAACATAATCTCTTAATACTTTTATCAAGAGTAAGAGTCAATAAAGGATAAGTCAAACTGACCATATTTGCTCGCCTTATACTTGTCATAGCAAGCAAAGAAAAATCAACATTAGAAATCAAGTCAAAGACCCCGAGTAAATCACCCACTTTTCTCCACGATGGTTTTACTCTGCTGCTGAGTAAGTTTTCACTCAATTTAGAGAGGGACCAACTGTTCTCTAAACTGAGTAAATTTTACTCTGAGGATTTTGCTGTGTAGTAATTCACTTTACTTGGCTAAATTAACCTCTTCAGACCTGATTTATGTTCTGATTTGAATTGTGTCCGAAATATGTTTAAAATACATAATCACTTCAATAAATGGGATGAAAGAATTATTCTACATATTTAAATTAGCATTGGTGGTAATTGTTGTCATCAATTTCAGTAGACATTAGGTCTTTTGTATGTCACAAAAATATATTAACAAAACATTTTTAAAACCTGTTAGCCAGTTTTGGGGATTTACACCAATCTAAGTTTAAATGGTAACAGTTCCTGACTAGGCTAACACAAATTAGGTATCATTGGAAAGAAGACACTTTGAGCTTTACTATGGTAAAAGGGGAAGTTACATGCTCAGAAAAATAAAAAGTTATACATTATAAAGTTATGAGAAAAAAATTGTATTGTGTTCAATATTTGTTTTTCCATATGCAAACACAGGAAAACATTAATGCAATGTCCTTGAAAAAATATGAAAGCCAAGTGTCTCATGAGTTTAGATTTCAAATTTGATGATGATGGCATGCAAAATGAGATTTCTGTAAAATGTTTTCTGAGACTATATTGGTGTCCTTCTTTCCCTCACCGTCAGAGACATTTTCTCAAAACTGACATTCCCAAACTAAAACATTAACAGATGCTGAATGATTTGGTCTACATTCACAGTTATTGTATCTTTGGAAAGAAGACACTCTGGGCTTTATTATCCATCATCTAGAGTTTATAATGCTCAAAATGAAAAAAGTTATAGATGCTTAAGTTATGTAAAAAAATTGCACCACACTTAACCTTTTATTATTTCATAAACAAATACTGTATGTGAAATTAGTCCTGGACCAACACAGAAAAGTAGTAAGTCAAAAGCTTCACATCTCCTGTGTATACGTTTTGAATTCAATGCAAATATCATCCAAAATAAAATTTGTGGAATTATTTTTTTGAGACAATGTCTTGTGATTTTCTCCCGCTTTCTGTTTGTGGTGAAGCAGTCTGGTGAAAGTTTCTTTCATTGTGGCGTCCATCCCCAGACAGACGGTCTGGTGGAACGGTTTAACCAGACGCTTTAACAGATGTTGCGCTAAATAGTCACAAAGGACGGGTATGACTGGGACCTCATGCTCCCATACGTGCTCTTCGGAATAAGAGAGGTACCTCAGGCATCCACCGGCTTTACTCCATTTGAATTAACGTTTGGGCGCTAGCCCCGCGTACTGCTGGATGTAGCCACAGAGACATGGGAGCAGGAAGCAGCCCCCCATCGCAGCATCATAATGCACGTGCTGGACATGCGAGAGCGCATAGACCATGTAATGCCTCTGGTCCGAGATCATCTAGCAACCTACCAGCATGCCCAACAAAGCTATATGACCGGCCCGCACAACCCCGACAGTTTCAGTCTAGTGATAAAGTCTTGATACTAGTTCCTACTACCACAGCGAAGTTCCTGGCTTTCTGGCAAGGGCCAGGCACCATCGTGAAGAAAGTCGGGTCAGTCAACTATAAGGTTCGTCAGCCGGTACGTCCACATGAGGAGATGGTCTACCACAGGGGTGCTCAACCCTGTTCCTGGAGAGCCACCCTCCTGCAGATTTCAGTTGCAACCCTGATCAAACACACCTGAACCAATTAATTAGGACCTGAACAGCACTTGATAATTACAGGCAGGTGTGTTTGATATGGGTTGCAACTGAAATCTGCAGGAGGGTGGCTCTCCAGGAACAGGGATGAGCACCCCTGGTCTACCACATCAATCTTCTGAAAAAAATGGGTAGTACCCCGAGATAGGGGTTGGGGGGCTGTGGCGGGCCGCCCAATGCATAATCAGCATCATCCTGGGAAAAGAGCACCGAAACCACCTGGACGCAATTACGCAGATCGTCTGCACCTGGAGCTCGTTCGCTCCAACAAGATAAAACCGCCACAGCAAAGACAGATGGTGAGAAGCCTCTCCGCTAACCCTTTCTCTAATGAGTTCTCTCTCTCTCTTATAGAAAGCACCGAGTGATCGGATCGGGCGATCTGCGTTTCACAGCAGCACGGACTAAACAGGACACTCATCTCACCAACAACTCACCTAACGACTCACCTGAAGCACAGCTACAATGGGGACCACGGGAAGCACACCGAAGACACCTGCACATCTCACCCACATCTCACCTTCGGGGGGTGTTCACTTACAACAGGTGTTTGCCTTTTCATTCCACCCTACTACAACATGTATGTAAATTGTCGGTCTATACTTCATGTGGTCACACAAGTGAACATTGTACCGTAAAATGTTTACTTCAATTTTAAGGTTTTTGCTTTAAATATTTCAGATATGTTTCCCAGAGATGGGTTGTGGCTGGAAGGGCATCCGCTGCGTAAAACAAATGCCGGATAAGTTGGCGGTTCATTCCGCTGTGGCGACCCCGGATTAATAAAGGGACTAAGCCGAAAAGAAAATGAATGAATGAATTTCAGATATGTTATAAGAACTGACTGAATTGATGAACATCTGACGTCATAAACTTTTACTATCAGGCAGTCGATAGGGTCACATACATTTATTGTGGGCAGTTTCATTCAAGGAAACATGAACAATGTGATATTTCTTTATATTTTATCGAGATTTCTGCTTTATAGATTATATTTGTTTATAGCAACTCATTTAACCCTAATAAATTAATATACATATTAAACTAAACTGATTTTGTATTAAAAGGCCTCATTTGCAGTCTCTGCTCTAATTCATCCCAAATGTATTCAGTCGGGTTGAGTTCAGGACTCTGTGTATGCCAGTCCAGTTCCTCCAAAGCAAATTTGTTCGTTCATGTCTTTATAGACTTTGCTTAGTGCACTAGTGCGCAGTCATGTTGGAACAAAACAACAACCATCCCCAAACTTTTCCGACAGTTTTGAAGTTGGGAGCATTACATTTTCCAAAATGTCTTGACAGGCTGCAGCATTAAGAGTTCCTTTCATTCTAATTAATGGGCCGAGCACAACCCCTGAAAATAACCTGAAACCATAATCCTCCATCCAGAAAACTTGTCCAAAAACACCAAATCCATACTTGTCCATCAGATTTGTTATAAGAACTGACTGAATCGATAAACAACTGATATCATAAAGTAAACTTTTACTATCAGGCAGTCGATAGGGTCATGTACATTTATTGAGGGCAGTTTCATTCAAGGAAACATGAACATTATGATATTTCTTTATATTTTATTGATATTTTTGCTTTAGAGATTATATTTGTTTATAGCAACATAAACTCCTTTAACCCTGATAAATTCATATACATATCAAACTAAACTGATTTTGTATTAAAAGGCCTCATTTGCAGTCTCTGCTCTAATTCATCCCAAATGTGTTCAGTCGGGTTGAGTTCAGGACTCTGTGTATGCCAGTCCAGTTCCTCCAAAGCAAATTTGTTCGTTCATGTCTTTATAGACTTTGCTTAGTGCACTAGTGCGCAGTCATGTTGGAACAAAACAACAACCATCCCCAAACTTTTCCGGAGCATTACATTTTCCAAAATGTCTTGACAGGCTGCAGCATTAAGAGTTCCTTTCATTCTAATTAATGGGCCGAGCACAACCCCTGAAAATAACCTGAAACCATAATCCTCCTTCCAGAAAACTTGTCCAAAAACACCAAATCCATACTTGTCCATCAGATTTGTTATAAGAACTGACTGAATCGATAAACAACTGATATCATAAAGTAAACTTTTACTATCAGGCAGTCGATAGGGTCATGTACATTTATTGTGGGCAGTTTCATTCAAGGAAACATGAACATTATGATATTTCTTTATATTTTATTGATATTTTTGCTTTAGAGATTATATTTGTTTATAGCAACATAAACACTTTTAACCCTGATAAATTCATATACTATCAAAATAAACTGATTTTGTATTAAAAGGCCTCATTTGCAGTCTCTGCTCTAATTCATCCCAAATGTGTTTAGTCGGGTTGAGTTCAGGACTCTGTGTATGCCAGTCCAGTTCCTTCAAAGCAAACTTGTTCGTTCATGTCTTTATAGACTTTGCTTAGTGCACTAGTGCGCA
>CAIGQQ010029784.1:905989-924193 GCA_903798035.1 Danio albolineatus
CCCAGAGTGTATCGTTGAGTTTTGAATTTTAAAGCATTTTCTCAAAATATGTGATAAAATATCACCAAAAAGCATCCTGCAAGTTGAAAGACAGAAAAAGGTATGACCAAATTAAGACTCAAAATAACCCCAGAGTGGATGAAAACATTTCTGGTACCTAAACTCCAGAACAGACTTCCTAGCACAATTCTGGACACGCTCTGTCGGTTTAAATCTCTTTGCATTAGCATACACATACTGTAAAACACAAACTCAAAACTTCAAAACCAAATCCTCTGAAGAATTGTTAGGCTGCATTAATCAGGGTAATCAGAGCTGGGGACACTTCCCAAAAAGATACTGTAATTTCCAAGGCATCTACTGTACACTCATGTTAGTCTGTCTGTTTTTCTTAGGTCTATTTGATTGTTGACCCAGCCAGTATCCCATATTGTTGGGTCACACTTTATTTTGATGGTCCGTTTGGTGAATTTAAGTTACATTGCTAATTCTGACTAGATTATAAATAAACTGTTAGGTTGGGGTTAGGGTTGGTGTTAGTTGACATGTACTTGCAAAGTTTCTTATAGTCAGTTAAATGTCTGTTGAATGTCAGTATCAACAGTTATTAAGCAGACAGTCTACTAATACTCAAATGGACCATCAAAATGAAGTGTTACCTGTTGTTTCCATCAATTAGTGAAGTTTAGTTCTTTCCCACGGTTGGCTTGCTTGGCTGGAACTGGTGGAGCAGCACATTGGTGGAGTTGATCTTCAGAGGATCAACCATTACATCAACCAGAAGATCAAGCATTACACTGATCTGAGATATACTATTATACTATACTAAGCTGAACTGAAGTAGTTTCAATTTAACAGTTTAAAAACGTATGGCTTTTACTCTCTTTTCATCTTCATCTATGTTGAGCTGCGTTGACAACATCTATTTTGTAAAAAGCACTATAGAAATAAAGGTTGAATTTCACATGCCATGACTCCTTCAAGAGAACACTTACACACACAATAATGATAATATGGTTTAAGACAGTACCTGCTTTCTGGTCTTGCAGGAACTCTCCTATGGTTTTGTAAGTTAAGTCAGTTATGTTCTGAAACTTCTTTACTAAATCCCTCTGTAGAACCAAGATGTCAGGGAGAAACCTCACCAGCCGTAGCTCTGCTTCCTAAAATAAATGGTTTACATCACATTAGTCTCAAATTATTCACATCTTAATCTCACATCTAAACACAACTTAACAGTGTTAATGCAATCATGTTTATCCAACTGTACATATAGTTTAGCTGGTGTAATCTGTACTTACCTCAGAAAACATGCATTAGGGATTGCAAAGTCTAACAATATTGTGTTGTTTTTCTGTTGAAATATTACATATTTCCCATTATTACTCTTTTATTTTTTCCACAAAAAAGTTGCCTAGCAGTTAAAGTGGCCACACAAGGCACTATGGTGTTCACTGTGATCAGAGTTCGATTCCCGGCTCATGGTCTTTTACCAATCCTGCCCCTCTATCTGCTCCCCACAGCCTTCTGTCTAAACTCTCAATTGTCCCGTCCCATTGAAGGTCAAAAACCCAGAGAAATAAACGAAGAAAAAAAAACAAGCAGTAGTAGCAGCCGTCATGGAGAAACGTAGAGCATGAGACCTAAAAGACCACAGAAACGTTTGTGCCTAACTGAGCCTGGTTTCTCTTGCGATTTGTTTTCCTTCACTTTCGTCAATTGGCGAAGTTTGTTCCTCGCCACATTGGCTTGCTTGGTTTGGGACTTGTGGAGCTGCGCCTCGATGGATTTGCTCTTCAGTGTTTGGACTTCCATCAGTGAAATTTAAACCACACTGAACTGAACTAAACTGAACTCTGAAAACTGGACTGACACAGTTTCAATTTACTAGAACTTCTATTTTAAGCTGCTTTGACACAATCTGCAATGTAAAAGCGCTATACAAATAAACAAACATGAATTGAATTGAATAGTCATGAACGACATGGATCTTTATGCCTGATGAACATCTTACCCTCTGAAGGAACCTCCAGAGCACAGGCAATGTGTCCCTGCCATTATTCTGTTCCACAATGTGGGTAAGACTCATCAATGAGACCTTCTTCCTGCAGCTCCAGATGGATGAATTATGAATGAGGGATTTCTGAGGCAGAGAACGCAGGAAGCGCCCTGGTTCTCCAAATGTCAGCTTCATCACTGGATTAGAAGATACTCGCTCATCTTCCCTGATGAAGGTGTTTACTTCCTTTAGCTGATGCTCCAAAACCTGAAAGAGATTACATAAAAAAGGGGCTTCAGTGAATAATAATTTCAAGTACTTTGCAAGTACTTTAAGGTACTTTATTCAACCAATCGGGCTTTGCCTAATGTTACACCCCTACTCAATTAACCTACGGTAAAAGTTATAATTCTTATGTGTGCTGTGATCTACTAAAACACGGAAAGTTGTTTACCTTTAGATGATGTGTGATGACGTCATCATTCATGGCATTTTCCCACCCATTTCTTGCATCTTTAGTGGAAAGGTTTGGATCATATGGAACAGGCCCTGCTTACAAGGTGACATGTCTTGAATTTATGACACAGGACTAGTAAGGCAAGTAGCAAATGTAAACTGATTGTTGCAGGTGTTCTTACATTGGCTGGCCTGATGGGGTTCCAGTAAAGTGTGGATGGCCAAATGGATGGTAGAGACTGTATCATCCACTCCTTTGCCCAGTGCTTTGCTCAGGTGCTCCATGTCTTTCGAGAGATGTTGCATTAGAAATCCATCAGGATGCACAACAGCAGGCTTGATAATCTGCATTATACTCTAAACAGAAACATGTAAAGATAGGAGATATTGGTGAATGTACTCTCAGGAAAATCTTGCCTTCAATTCAATTCAATTCAATTCAATTCAATTCAATTCAATCAATCAATCAATCAATCAATCAATCAATCAATCAATCAATCCATCCATCCATCCATCCATCCATCCATCCATCCATATATCAAAGTCTGTCAGGCTGGTAGAGGAGTACAGTTTTAGGCGTAAAAGCTGCCCTCCCCATCTCCTTTTGTACAGTTCTTGAATTTTATTTTTAAAGAATGGGCCTTTACAGTTACCTTTTTCTTAGTTAAGTGTATCACCTGATCTTTGCCCTGGAGACAGTCAATTAGGACACCTGTTGACATGCACTGGGCCAATACTGGGACCATATCAAAGCGAGATTGAGCTGCGCTCTGCCACACCTCTTCCAACCGGGCTAGGGCTGGCCAACTAAACTGCACCCAGACAAGACTCAGAGCATTCATACTTGTCAAACGAATTGGGGATAGGGGGTCAAATGCGCCGGACACAATTCGAACAGCCCAGTGTGAGTACACACTCTTTTTATTGTTTGCTTACATTCACTAAATAAGCAACTGTTCCCAAAAGTTATGCTCTTGATCAGTGCTCAATTTGTGAATTGCGAGGTCCAGGAACAGATCGGGGTAACGAAACCGGCTTGTTAGCCGAGGATGGAGAGGTTGTGGGGCACTGGCAGGGTTTGCGGTGTATGGCGGAAGGGTGTCGCAGATGAAAGTGAAGAGGGTTGTGGAGTCGCGGAAGAAAGTGAAAGTGAACAGCTGCTGGGGGAGGAGGGGGGATCGGTAAAATGAGGTGCCGGATCAGATTTCAGAGGTGCCGGATCCGGTGTGTTCCAGCACAAATTAAGCCCTGATCTTGTCCAATTATGTTATACGTCATTTAAAAGCTCGGATTATAGTCAGTATCACATCTACAAGTGAATCATTTGCAATTCAAAAAATATTACTATTGCTATTAACCAAGTTTTTTTAATACAACTGCATTTATTCGTCCTTTTTAAAATACAGTGGGGCAAATAAGTATTCAACAGGTCACCATTTTTTTCAGAAAACATATTTCTAAAGGTGCTGTTGACTTGAAATTTTCACCGGATGTTGATGAACAACCAAATAAATCTATATATGAAAAGAAAACCAATCTAATTAGTTTACTAATTAAGCTATGTGTAATAAAATACAAAAAACACAGAAAAAAGTATTGAACACATGAAGAAAGGGAGGTGTAAAAAGGCTGTGAAAGCGCAGACGGCAGCTGAAATCTCTCAGAAGTTATTCAGTAACCCTCTGCCGTTCACTATTGAAAATTAATATTAGCTGCTTCAGTCGAACGTCTAGATTAGCAGGATGATGAAGATGAAACCAGGGTGGACATTTCAGCAAGACAATGATCCTTAACACATCCAAGGAAACTTAAATGCTTTCAGAGAAAGAAAATCAAGCTGTAGAATGGCCCAGTCAATCACCTGACTTAAACCCAATAGAAAATACAAATAAGAGATCAGTTTGGATAGATGAGACCCACAGAACCATCAACCATATTTTGCCTAGTTTACTTAAAACTATATTTTGCTTAGTAAAGCTGGCTATTTGGAAGACTATATTGAAAGATTGACGAGTTGTTAATGATCAAAGCCTGTTAATAGCATTAATTGAATCAAGATATATAGAACGCAATACCTGTGGATTGTTCTGAGTTCCTATCAACATGGACATGTGTGTGAGCAGTCTGAGAAGAGCGAAGGGGGCAGGTGACATGTTCTTAGTGTCCTGCATGTCAGGGAGGTCACGGCGTTGAGCATCACCCAGAATGTGTCCAGACTGAGTACGATCCCCTCTGTACAGATACAACAATTACCTCAAAAAAATCCTTGTTTGAAGAAACACACAAAATAGACATCTCAAACAATCTCATCTCTGCATCTAAAATGACATAGCTGACTGAATGACACTAAATGAGTATCGTGATGTGTCATGTTGTGATTATAAAGCTGTCACAAACAGTCACGACTTCAAGTGGGAAAACACACATTCACTACAAGAGTCACTCACTGTATTTGCATGTTCCGGAAACCAGCAACAGGTATGTGATTGGAACCACCTATTTCTGCATTACAGTCCGGACAGCGACTAACCTCCATAGGTTGACCACACTGGAAAAATGCATGAAATTATTTACATATTGGGAGAAAGAAATAAGGTAACACTTTATTTCCATGGTCCATTTGAGTATTAGTAGACTGTCTATTTAGTATTTGTTGATACTGACATTCAACAGACATTTAACTGACTATAAGAAACTTTGCAAGTACATGTCAACTTACACTAACCCCAACCTTACAGTCTACTTATAATCTAATGAGAATTATTTGCATTGTAACTTGAATTAAACAAACGGACCATCAAAATAAAGTGTGACCAAAAAGAATAATTTTGTAATTTACTTAAATTCAGTATTATTATACTTTGCAAACACTAATGGTCAAACAAATCATAGGAAATAAGTGACATGACCTACCTCACCAACAGTGCACGGATGACCATTAGGACAGACTGTTAAAGAACATCAGAGATTTAGAGACTGAAATATGTTTTCTTTAATTTCAATGTAGAATGCTTTGTCAATGTATAAGATGTATGTTTAAATTCAATACTTCATGAAATTTTCTAAAAATGACAGGAATTACTGGAATTTATTCACAAATGTATTTGTTTCTTTTTAAATGCACCTTTATCTACATATTCAGATAATAAAATCAAAACGTTCCTTCTTTTTGACTATCCCACATTCACTTTAGAACATGTCACATTATAGATCTTTGATACAATATATTTTTGTGACCCTCGTTTTATGATTTGTTGCAAGTAATTGCATAATTATAATCATGGAAATGTTTGATAGGGTATTCCCATAAGTCAATGATAAGTGGTAATGCAACAGGATGCCACCATTTAACATTGTATTTCTGAAAAATTGGATGACTAATAACCTTTTAATATGAAATTCAGATAAAACTGAAGTCTTACTTATTATGCCAAAAATCCTCACAAGCAAAAACTTGGAATACTGTCTAACCCTTAATTCCTTGGTTGTTCATTTCCCTCTATTGTTCAGTCCTTGGGCCCTATCATACATCTGGCACAAGACGTGTATGGCACAATTTGTTGCTATTTTCAGACCAGAGCGACCCTAGTTTTCACGTTTTGCGCCATGTTGTTTAAATAGCAAACTCATTTGCACCACTTTGTGGACTCATGGCTGTGCCGGTCTAGAAAGGAGGTGTGTTAAGGCGCATTGTTGGCACGTTGCTATTTTAAGGAACTGAAATCGACTGCGCCATCGACCAACTAAAATCTAGTCAAAAGTCTAGCTTTTCATTTTTTTTCATTTATTTGTTTGCTGGAAATTAGAACTGAATTTAGAAATAGTTTTTAACAAGTCTTTAAGCTTAACATATATGAATATGTAGGCTAATGGATGTCTTCATTGGAGTGAGTACAACGATGCTTCCTTATCCACGAACGTAAACTAGTAAAGCAAAGAGTAAAAGTAAAGTAGAGAAAGTAAACAGGCCGAATGGAGGAGGCTCATTCTTTATCCTTGCGCTTCATATGGTCTGTTTAACTTTTTTCTCGCTAGCGAAGCATTCAGTTCTTCCACTTACAAAGTCCACCATGTAAATAGCAAATGAGCCATGGTGCTGACTCTTAAAGGGAACGGGAGATGAGACTCTGATTGGTTTAATGTCTGTTATGCTCAAAAGACACTCATTTCTTGTATCAAGAGATGAAGAGAATAAGCACAACGCTGTTAGACCATGCGCCGTGATGCAGATCATATTTTTCTGTCCTTAAATTAGCAAAAGCGGATTCGCACATGCACTTAATGCTTTTGCGCTATGCGCTTTTAGACTTTGTGCCTAGATCAGGGGTGTTCAAACTCGGTCCCGGAGGGCTGATGTCCTGCAGATTTTAGCTCCAACTTGCCTAAACACACCTGCAAAGAAAGCCTAGTAAGAGCTTGATTAGCTTGCCCGGGTGTGTCTGATTAGGGTTGGAACTAAACTTTGCTGAACACCAGCCCTCCAGGACCGAGCTTTGACATCCCTGGCCTAGATCATTAAAATAGAGCCCTTCGTCTTCAGTCAAAAATTTGAGGGTGATATTTGATAGCACTTTGTCATTTGAGGGTCACATTTCAAGCATCTGTAAAACTGTGGCCGAATTCGACATATGCCATCAACATCTAATGTGCATAAAACTTATTCATGCTTTTATGACCTCTAGGTTAGTCTACTGTAATGCATTACAATGTGGTTGCCCTGTAGGCCTAATTAGCAATGGTTAAAATGCAGATGCTAGAGTACTTTCTAGAAATATGATCATATTAGTCGGGTTCTGTCAGCATTAGATTGGCTCCCTATTAAACATTATATACATTTTAAGATCTTATTGACATTTTCCTATCACGACCACTACTCTCAATTAATTCTGGATAATTGATTATTCCTAGAATATCAAATTTGACTGTAAGTGGTAGATCCTTCCCATATCTGGCACCTAAAACTCTGGAACGGCCTTCCTAGTACAGTTCGGGAAGCAGACACAGTCTGTCAGTTTAAATCTAGACTAAAGACTCTTTATTAGAATACAGCTAAAACACAAAAGCATAATGTTGAAATCCAAATCCTCTAAATGATTGTAGGCTGCATTCCCCAAAAAGACAAAGTTGGTCTACAGTGGATCGACCGTCAGCAGTGGCTTTTGCATTACACGGATCTGACCTACACAGCACTGAACATTAACAGTGATAGTTATACTAAACTGAACTTAGAACTACACCAGCATTTTACTCTCCTCTCACCTCTGCCTGAATTGCTGAAATGTTCCACAATTGGAAATATTTAGCCTTCTACTCTCTATTTTTCTCTGTTAAGCTGCTTTAACACGATCTACATTATAAAAAGTGCTATAAAAATAAAGATTAATTGAATTGTATTGAATAGAATTTAAAAACTAGGTTTGAAGGCCATAGAATATAATCAAGTCTTGAATTCTAGATGATACAGGTACATTCTATAGCATCACAAAGACATAAAATCCACTTACAATACCACTGAAGGTGTCCCATGGCCTGCTGGGCAACAGCCAACATGTCATCAGGCATAGTCGGGATAAATGAAGCCTGTTGAGAGAACGAGACAGACTGTGAATTCATAATCACCATGTGACTTCACGATGCTGTAGCGCAGGGGTCACCAAACTTGTTCCAGGAGGGCCGGTGTCCTTCAGATTTTAGCTCCAACCCTAATCAAACACTCCTGAACAAGCTTATCAAGGTCTTACTTGGTAATACACTTGAAAAATCCAGGCAGGTGTGTTGAAGCAAGTTGGAGCTAAACCCTGCAGGGACACCGGCCCTCCAGGCCCGAGATTGGTGACCCCTGCTGTAGCGTGACGGGTTTATACCATCATGTCGTTTGGAGACAACGCCAGCTTCTGCAGTGGCTGTAGTAACAGCAAATTTCCGCACAGAAGGACAGCTGCCATGTGAATTGTGACCTCCACCAGTACAAGATCTCTGCCAGGCATGTGTGGTCGTACACGCAGCTCACCCAGTTGATTCCTCACCAGCTTTTCAGCAAACGCTTTCACTTCATTACTGACGAAAATGTCCAAGTTTTTGATGAAATCTTCAAGGGCAGCACAATGCTACAGAAAACAAAGGCAACATCAGATTTAGACATTCACATTTCTATATATATTTGGAATACAATCCTGAACACATTACTAATGAAACAAATAGTTGTGAAATGGGATTTTCTGTTTGATTTGTAGCATATGTCTGAGCTTTTACCTCAGGTTTAGGGTGCACGTTGGGGTTTCCACTTCTGTACAAGGAAGTGACTTCTCTGAAGAACGCCATTAGCACATAAACTGCTTTCTTCATGGGTGTGCGGTTGCAATCCTTCAAATAAAGATGTTTTGAAAGACCTGTCAGTTATGCCGAGTTCAGACTGCATGATTTCCAAAGTAGTCGTGTCACAGATGTTTTCATACTGCATGACTATCTGGGCTGTGTTCTGTCGCTGCTTTGTTTACACTGCAAGATGGATCGGCGACAGGGAGTTTCACACTGCATGACTTCAAAATAGGAAGAATCGCCGACAACTTTGTCCAAACTGAGGCCCCGTTTACACTAGTGCGTTTTAGTTTTAAAACGGCGATTTAGCATGAAAACGATCCGCGTCCGCACTAGCGTTTTACCCAATTGTCTCTCTACAAATGTCCGTCCACATTACGCCACCAAAAACGTATATCATGTGACCATTCGCGCACTCTGGGCATGCGCGTTCAAGTATAAACAGGAAGCATGCGTCTCGATCGGCATTTGGTTATTGTTAGTCAACAAACGCTGGTTGAACGATAAACGCGATGGCAAAGAAAGCAAGAGAGGTCTTTTTGAGGACAGACGACGAGGTCGAGTTGTTACTTAAAGTAACAAATGAATATAAAACATCCATGGCTATCAAAAATACAGTGTTTACAGTGAAGGCTGGTCTGCCGTCTGCCGGTGGCGTTATAGTCATGTGCGTTTGACGAATAAGGAAAGGATACGCAATGACCCAAAGCCCCAAATTGCGTAGCGAATCTCTGCAGCCATGCCTCCGTTTTCCAATGTCTCCGTTTTCCTCCATCCACACTGAGACGCGGCAGCAGCGTTTTAGAATGAAAACGGCCTCTCCAGCGTTTCTAAACACTCCGTTTTCCCGCCTCGAAAACTCCGGCGTAGTGTGGACGGATGCCGTAACCGTAGCAAAACTTATGCGTTTTATAACGAAAACGCACTAGTGTATGTCTCACACCCAAAAACGGGTAGTATTTCTTTTGTTATTAACTACATAACGAGAAAGAAGCCTATAATGGGGTAGAAAATGAACATATTTGCTCACTGGCTTTGAAGTGAATTAGCAGTTTCTCCTCAACTTTTTTATTTTTTGACTGGGTTGGGTTGTGATATTGCTCACATGACACGTCAAACAGACACGGGGGCTCATGCCAAATTTACACTCATTTTCCCTCCATTTCTTGGGTCTGAATAATCTGAAAATGAGCGCTTTTAACTTCTCCCTCAACCTCCCGCTAGCATTCGCTAGTGAATGCTGCTTTCTCATTGGCTGTAGGCGATCGCCGATGTTATTTTCAGTCAAAACTCATTTTACACGGCATGATTTGAATCGCCGACGGCTCCAGATATTCAGCACACCAAATATCTCCCGGGCATCGGCGACTCATCGGCGATTCCCTCAGATCGCGTCTTTGATAGTTTATATTGTGTGATTATTACTCACGTGAACGAGCACCGATTTGCCTGTGATTTCAGGCATTTGTCGGCGACTTCTCAAAACCTGTCGGTGAGTCAAAATCAGGGATAAAATCATGCAGTCTGAACTCGGCATTAGTCAGCACAGTCAATTAGTCAGCAAGTCAGCAATTTAGCAGTTTAACAAAATAGGGGATGGTGAATAGCAAGTAGGGGTGCCAGGGTGGCATAGTGGGTAGCACGTTCACCTCACAGCAAGAAGGTCGCTGGTTCAAGCCCCAGCTGGGTCAGCTGACATTTCTGTATGGAGTTTGCATGTTCTCCCCGTGGTTGCGTGGGTTTCCTCCGGGTGCTCCAAAGACGTGGTGTAGGTGAATTGGGTAGGCTAAAATTGTCCGTAGTGTATGAGTGTGAATGAGAGTGTATGGATGTTTCCCAGAGATTGCAGCCGGAAGGGCATCCGCTGCGTAAAACATATGCTGGATAAGTTGGCGGTTCATTCCGCAGTGAATTAATAAAGGGACTAAGCCGAAAAGAAAATTAATAAAAAAATGAATAGCAAGTATAATTTAATTTAACAAATTTAGCCATTTTATTTATTTTTACCCCTAGTTTTTCACTTTTTTTCAGAAACTTGCGGACAATTTTGCGATTAAAAAACGTATATATAAATCTAAAAAATTTGATATATTATTTATCATATTGGGTAGCCCACTATGTTAGGTGTGCAATGTGACACAATGACAATGACACAAATCTTCTTTGTTTTGCTCTCTAAAACAGAGATCTAAAACAGATCTAAAACAGTAGGGATTAAGCCAAAGGAAGGTTGTATAACTCTTATTTTTATCCACAATCTCTCAGATTTCACTCTCCGGAGCTGATTGCGCCGGGAATGGAAACACCGGTGTATGTTCGGTTCTCCCTGCTATAAGCAGCATGTATTTCTTGTACAAGTTTGGCTGGGGTCGAAAAAGAACAAACCTCTTTCTCTTTCTGTGTGTGCGCGTGTAAAGAAGTAAACAAATACCTCAACAGCTTTCTGTATTCCATTGATGTTGAAGTCAAGCATGAATGTGGCAACTGCGTCTCTTATAGTTTTGTAGTCCGCTCCGCATGCTAGATACTGGTCGATCTGACTGTCATCTTGGTTCTGTAAGAAACAGATTCAGCAGCTAAAGCACAATTACATGCGACTAACATCAGCATTATGGAGTTAAATGAACTCACCATCTCAAGAATCTCCTGAGGAAACAGCCATCTGTAGCTTTCCTGTAGGAGAAGGTTCTTGACGCATTCAACCCCTTGTAAACTGCAGATCTTTCTAATGAGGTAAACCCTGTACCAGTCATTCCTGCTCTTGCAGCAAAGATTAACCACACTGGTCAAAAACGCTTGGATGAAATCTGGAGGGTCATCATGTGTACCTAAAATGAGAGAAACAATATCAACATCAGCAGAAAAGTATTTTTAATGGTCACACTTTATTTTGATGGTCCGTTTGTTGAATTTAAGTTACATTGCAACTAATTTTCATTAGATTATAAGTAGACTGTTAGATTGGGGTTAGGGGTAGTGGGAGTTGACATGTACTTGCAAAGTTTCTTATAGTCAGTTAAATGTCTGTTGAATGTCAGTATTAACAGATATTAAGCAGACAGTCGACTAATACTCAAATAGACCATCAAAATAAGGTGTTGCCTTTTTAATTTGTAGAAATGTAATATCGAGTAGGGGTCGGGGCTTACTTTAGCACAGCATACGCTCATAGCAAACTAACGGTAAGAGAGGGTACTATTATGCAGCTGCTATGGAAGCACCCAGGTTGACATCAACGGAAAGACCCCACTCCAAATGTGGAAGCAAATGGTCAGACTTTTATTCAAGATTTCCACGACAAACACATTTTTATCAGCGGATTAGCTTAAATTGATTAATTACTCACCTTAAAAATAAGAACATGAGCAAAATAAACCAGATTTCAGATGGACTTTAACTTCTGTTTGGAAATTATTTTGCAAATAAAGCTGATATGAGTCGGTTTTAAAATTGTTGCCTGGTTAGATGTGAAATTTCGAGCATATTTAACAAAACAAAATATCTTGTGTTCCAGGCAGGCAGGTTTTGTAAGATCACACACTAAAGCAGTGTTTCTCAACCACGTTCCTGGAGGACCACCTACACTGTTTGATTTGGATGTTTCCTTTGTCTGTCATACCCATTACAGGTCTGTCAGTCTCTTTTAATGAGCTGATGATCTGAATCAGGTGTGTTTGGATAAGGAGATATGGGTTGCGTCCAAAATCGCATACTTCCATACTATATAGTATGCTAAAAAGAGTATGTGAGCCAAGTAGTATGTCAGAATTTATAGAGTATTCAAACAGTACGTGAGAAGAACACAGATGACCTACTACTTCCGGAGACTTTCTGAAGTGCGCATCCAATGCACTCTACGCTATCCCATGGTGCACTGTGAGAGAATTCATGAATGGGAGAGACGCAACTGACGTGGGTAGGTCATTACCAAACGGCAGATGTAGTACGTCAGAATTCAATTCACACTGTAAAGAACGTACTTTTCGAACGATTGAGTAGTAAATAAAATTTTAAATGCAGCACCTACTCAGTTAGTATGCGATTTCGGACACAGCCATGGAAAATGAGCAGATCTGGTGGTCCTTTAGGATGTGGTTGAGAAACACTGCACTAAAGCACAAGCACTGAGGACCTGCACTTACCAGCATTAGTCATGAGCAGATCAGCAGCCACATCCAGGCACAGTCGAACTCTGGCCAACCGCTGCAGGTGCTCTACGGTCGCAGTGTGTGCAGACACAGAATCCGACTCAAGGAACTCCAGCAGGAAGCGCGTTTCCTCTTGTAAACAGTTTTGCTGTTCTGCTAGCGTGTGCCACTGTGTCCGATCACACATGGAGTCCTGGAGACACAGGAGAATGAACTTGTATTAATAACCCAACACATTTAAATGTACACCATGAACAGATTTTATATGACTAATTCCTAAAAAATTAAATCCAAAAGTTTTTATTGACTTAAAGAAGAAAAGAAAGTAAAATATATATTTAAAAAACAGAAAACATTTAATTAGGATTACGCTTAAAAATGACAACAGGCATTTGCTAGATAAAAAACACTTACTCTGTCAGTCACTGAATTGAATTGGCTTTAATACATAGTCAAAAGTTAATCTAATGTTACTTAAATCTGAAACTTTTAAAAGCTTAGATTCTGTACATATGCGTGTAGTAAAGAAACATTTATTTTTTGTCAGGCAGGGCTATTCATGCCATAAGGATATAGGTTAGGGTGTACTAACACTAGGCTATCCAAACCCAAATCCTCGCTCATTTGACAAGTGTGAGTGCCTTGGGCCACACCTTGGTGCGAATCGATTGGCTAGCCCTGGCTCGATTGGAAGATGTTCGGTTGGGTCCAATACTTAAGACGTGACGTCAATTTCAAGAGACTATTTCATATGGATTGAATCATTCTTAATCTTCAATAAATGTGAACTGTCATGGTTTATCAAAACTGCAAACTCCACAATTCAGCTAATCTGCAACTTTCAGCAAACCTTATAATATGTGCAGCATGAGGACTTTCATGAAAATTTATGAGCATCAAATGCAGCGGATCTGTTCAGCAAAAAAATTCAGCCATGTGTCATTGTGTTCCAAACGACTGAAAATAATACAAAACAACAAAACAAAAGGAATTTCCATTGTACTGAGCAAGAGCGCTTCTCTTAAACTGAACAGTCGCATCATCAATGATATAAGCATGCTTCAGCTTAAAAGATAAAACTGCAGTGTGAGTGCGGGCCTGCGGGAGAGAGGAAAAGGGTACAATCGCTCTTGAGCTCGGTTCACGGCAACCATGCTGAGTGCAAGTACACCCTTAAACTATGCTAAACAATACATCTTTTGAGAGAAGCTCAGAGATGGAATCTAGACAAAGAATGTCCATGAAGCTCAACCCTATTTCACCAGAAAAGACTAGTAAAAACTGGCCTTGATCGACATTTAATTTGCTTCATAGTAGATTTCACTAATGGCCCGTTTCCACTGAGTGGTAAGGTACGGTACGGTTCGGTACGCTTTTAAGGCCGTTTCCACTGTCTAAAGGCATACCGAACCGAACCGTACCGTACCACTTTTTAGTCATCCTTTGCAAAGGGTCCCAAGCGTACCAAAGTGAGCCGTAAGGCGGAGCTAGACGCGCAGCTGAACGCCATTGGCTTACAGAGATACGTCATTTGCTCGCGCAACAAGCAGAATGAAAACAAAGGACTCGCCATGTTTAATACACAGCCGAGAGACAATGCTCCGAAATAATATCAGCATATAATAACGAGCCATGGTCGACCCGAGCTTAAACAAACCTTGTTGTCGTCTTGAACGGCCACAAAGCCGAGAGAAAAGCAAATTCTTATGGGTTACGAGCCCATAAGCGCGAGGGCGAGTGGTTTTGCTTGTCTCTTGTGCTTGTGTGCGCAAATAACAAAGTTCTTAACCTGGTCTATTATAAACTCGGAATGACGGAGTTACTCTCTAACTAGAGAATAATGACGGAGAGGCTACATGTACTGGTGAAGATAAAAGATACAGATGAGAGGTTTGCACTGACTGGGTGCTACACCTCGTATTGTTTTTGAACCTAAATAAGGCATACATGTCTGCTGTGTGTAGTGTTTCTGTAATTTGGTAACATCAGAGACTGTGTGGGGCTGTATGTGTTCCTATATGCTGCATTTATTTATTTATTTGATATAATCGCGGACCGTAGGCCATTTCGCATCATTGATCTGCAGTTATAATCAGATCATGTTCAGTCAGTAATGACATTTTTACACCAGTGTTTATGTGTATAATAAAGCATCTGTTTTGTGAGAAGTGCTTCTCGTATGATTTTTGAACGACCCATAAAGCTTTACTGTAGACATTTCCTCGAGCGAAAATGACGTCGACAAACTTTCTGTCGTACACCACGCCCACCAAAAGAGTACCCTTTGGCAGTGGAAACGCAAGCATGATAAAGGTGACCCGTACCGACCCGTACCGTACCGTACTGTACCACTCAGTGGAAACGGGCCATAAGATACGTCATCATCAAAAATACTTTATTAGTGGGACACTACACTGCAAAACAATTCTTACTTAGATTTTTTTCTTGTTTCTAGTCCATATACCTAAAAATTCTTAACCCAAAAAGCCTTTTCTAGACAAGCAAAACATACTGTCTTATATTAAGAAATAATATGTCAAAAGGTTTTCCTTAGAACAAGCTAAATAATCTGCCAAAGGGGCAAGCAAACGTCACGTCAAAAAAAAAAACAAGATTATTTTGCTTACCCCATTGGCAGATTATTTAGCTTGTTTTACAGATAAACTTGATTTCTGACTAGAAACAAGACAAAAATCTAAGTAAGAAAAGCATTTTTAGCAGTGCACTAACATTTAGTAAGCTTGTGAAGACAGTGATTTACAAACCTCCAAACAGTTTATGTATAAGCAATAAAGCTCAGCTTTATCAGTCTCCTCGAGGATTTTGCTTTGCTCAACTTCTGTCAGATGTTGCTGGAGATAATCCTTCACATGATCAAAGCTTAAGGAGGAAAGAACAAAATTGTATTATATTCATAATGTGTAGGAAAAGCATGCTGTGAGCTGTAACAAGCCCTGCACTTACCTGTAGTTGAGCAGGAGCTTCAGCACCACTGAACGAACCACTGGATTCTTATCCACAGAGTCATCAAAAGGAGAAAGGGCCTTAGTCAAGAACCTGCGGTCTCTCCCTAAAGAGATGAAAAACAGTGGTTTGTAGATTTACTGGGTGCCACGGTGGCCTAGTGGGTAGCACGTTCGCCTCACAGCAAGAAGGTCGGTGGTTCGAGCCTCGGTCAGTTGGCATTTCTGTGTGGAGTTTGCATGTTCTCCCCGTGGTTGCGTGGGTTTCCTCCGGGTGCTCCGGTTTCCCCCGCAAGTCCAAAGACATGCGGTACAGGTGAATTGGGTAGGCTAAATTGTCCGTAGTGTATGAGTGTGTGTGGATGTTTCCCAAAGATGGGTTGCGGCTGGAAGACCATCCGCTGCGTAAAAAATATGCTGGATAAGTTGGCGGATCATTCCGCTGTGGTGACCCCAGATTAATAAAGGGACTAAGCCGAAAAGAAAATGAATGAATGAATGTATATTTACTCATTTGAATTAAACTCAAAACCACCACACTGTGTCGACTAAGCAAATAGCCTCACCAGCCACTGTTTTTAGGTACTTCTTGCTTGTTCTGGGTTGGACTTGAGTCCTTCCTCCAAACTATAATTGTTTTAGACATACTGTGGTTTAAACAAGACATTTTCAACTTGGTCCATGTGGATAAGATGGTGTTGCTGTAACGTGAGGCTGACAAAGGAGGTGCAGATCTAAATGCAGGTTTATTAAGACTAGTCAGGCAAGCAACAGTCAACACAGGGTCAAACGGGTGTATGCAGGCAAATCCAGAGTCGTGGTCGTAAAAAACAGGCAGATGGTCAAAACGGCAGGCAGCAGACGGGGATAAACAATAAAACAAAGAAAACAAGCGAGGGTCAAAAACACGGCAAGGATGTGTGTGTTTGTGCTATTTTTATAGTCCATGTAATCACATCATGAGCGGCTTCAGCTGAGACTGTGTGTGTGTGTGTGTGTGCGCGCGCAATCACAGGAACTAGGAGCATGTGTGTGTATGTGTGCATGACTGGATTTTGTAGTCCATGAAATGGTGGATTTGTAGTATTTTGGCGTTCAGCAGCCGCTAGATGGCTGGTGATCATAACAGTTGGGAAGTCGCTGAATGTTTATCTACACATCGATGATGCAAATCCACACCATAGCACAAGTTCTCAACAAGGTTAAGTCTGGTGACTCTGGAGGCCATTTAAGTACTGTGAAAAGTCATTTCATGTTATCCTACTGCAAGCAGACATTATATGATATGTGCAATCTGCTTATGAAGGCATGGACAGCAGCAAGACTCATGTTGATGTAGTGGTGGTGGTGGTGGTGGTTTAAACAATGGTAAATTGGTACTAAAGTGCCAAAAGTGTGACAACATATAATATCTAATATTTGCAACAAGCACTGTAGATTTAAATATTAAAGTAAATTAAGTGTTTACCATTCCTTTTTTAAACAAACTCCATTTTTGTTCTTATTTCCAAAGCTATGAATGGTTTAATTCCAGTTGGAAGTCAATCAGGCAGTGTTAAATTTGACACATATTCAGTGGTCAAACAACCAAATGTAGATTTTGCATAAATCAGTTATTAGAGTTGAGTTATTAGAGACGAGTTAATAAAACTATTAGGTTTAGAAATGTGCTGAAAAAAAAAAAAACTTATCTCTATTAAACAGAAATTGGGGGGAAAATAAACAGGGGAGCTAATAACTCAGGGGGGCTAATAATTCTAACTTCAACTGTATATAGAAATATTTATTAAAATGTGTTTCTTTAACAGTAACAATTAGACTTAGATTAGTAATATGATTTTAGATCAATTTCTTAAGTTTTCAGATGCCCTTCAGTGGACTTCAGCAGTGAGATTTCTATTGCACTGATCTGAATCAAACTTCAACTGTGACATTTATACTAAACTGAACTGAATTAGTTTTAATATGGCTTGTCTGTCACGCTGCGGTTGTTGACTGTTTGGTGCCATCTTGTGAATAAGTAATACATAGCTTATTATAAGCTTTATTCAGCCGATTTAGTTTCTGTCAGCTATGTAATTTTTAGCTTTGCATTTAAATAAACAATCAATATATTAAGGCTCAGAGCAATATCTTGCATCTTAATTTTATGTTTTGTGGCAAGTAGCCATGTAATAAGCAAGATTAAGCACATGTAGGACAGTTGTTTGCACAGAATAAAGCCCTTCTGTTATATACAACAGCCATTTGCTTTAACTTCGGGACTGTGAACATGCGTTTTTCTGTGATAATAACCTCCTGGTTATATATAACAGCCATT
>CAIGQQ010029784.1:924203-947159 GCA_903798035.1 Danio albolineatus
CTGTGATATTGCGTTTTTCTGCGATAACAACCTCCTGGTTGTATATACAACAGCCATTTGCTTTAATTTTTGGACTGTGATAAGGCGTTTTTCTGCAATAACAACCTCCTGGTTGTATTTTATCTGTAACTTAGTGACTGATGCCGACTGCTGTTTTAGACAAACGTACCCTTGAACGGAGGAAGCGAGGAGGCCTCAACCATCAGCAGAGATAACAGATGAAGGATGATGTCTCTGCTGGGAGGAGTGTTGTCTTTGAAGCACATGGTGGACACCAGATCGATGAAGAAAGCATTGCATCGCATTCTGAACAATGCGTTTTGACTGATGAGACGCCTAAATTCCAGAAACAAGAACACACACTTTTGAAATCAAACAGAAAAGTCAAGCACAACCGTTCAATCCAGACATTTTGTAGATTACCGTAGCTCGTCAGAGGGCTTGAGCTCAAAGTTATCAGGCACTTCCTGCACACACATAGGGCAGTGCATTTGACCGGGCACAAGCCACTGCTTGATACAGATCAGGCAGTAGATGTGGTCACACGGCAGACTTAAAGGGTCCCGAGGGTCTCCCATACACACTGGACAGAGCTGAATGCCAAACCTGGGTGAATAAAAATAGGCAATAAATCACCAAACTGGACATTTTTTACTTTTCCGGGTTTTCATCGTTGGGTAAACTTAAAGCACAGTGAATTTTTTTGCAATCCTATTAGTTGAACTAATAACAGAAAAACAGTCTTGGACTGATAACAGCAGCCAGAAGAGAGAACAAAGTCAAATTTACTGTCCTGTCCATAGATGCTGCATTAAGCCTGATTTATACCTCTGTGTCGAGTGATCAACGTGACCCACGGCGCATGCCCTTGTGCTGCTCTGCAATTACACTTCCGAAACACTAGCTGGCAGCAGGTTTTTATGTTCCTCGGTGTCGTGTTTCTTTGGTGGTGTTCAGTTCTTTCTGAACGCTACCTTAATATACATGTAGCTAAAATTTGCTCATTCTGAGGCGGGAACAAGCGGACATGCAGCCACTTTAATCATGAGGTAAACACAAAGCAACAGTCTCCACTTCACAGACACTTGTAAACACTCGCTCATAGTTACAAAGCCGACCAGTCACAGAGCTTGCGACGTGTAGTTACATTTTTTGAGAGGTGCATGACAGCGTCTGTGATGGTTACGGTGAGGGGTATGCGACTGTGCGAAAGCTGCGTCGGAACATACTTGTGCGATTGACACAGAAGTATAAATCAGACTTTCGAAACGCCTTGCACAAGCGGTAATTTGTTTTTAGTAATTTGCAAAGATGATATAATACATACATAAATGCATGCAAGTATAAGCGGTGTAATGGATCACAAATCTCACGGTTCGGATGACATGGTTTTTAGTCAAGGATCAGACCATTTTACGGATCAGCTAAAAAGGGGAGGAGACAAATGTGATTTGCTTTCCATTTATTACAAAAGCAGTACTGCAAGACACTTTTGTTTTTAACAAACAGAACTTAGAACCTGTCATTTTATCCAAAATAAAATGAAGAAATAATCAGCAGAATAAAAATAAATAGTAAATTATTGACTACTGTGAAAAATTCACTGTTACTACTGTTGCTGATAACGCTAAATGTATAAAGTATATATTTAATATAAAATGTACTGTATATTTAGTCTCATTTTCAATAAATGATTCAGTTATTTACTCATAAATCTTCATGGGTCATTGCTAGGTGGATCATTTTTGAAGAATAATTCAGTGGCATATTTCTGATGGCTGTTTGTCGCCACCTATTGATTAAATACCGTAATTGCTGTCGTCAGCTTTCATTTTTGAGCGTCGTTAAACGCATATGATGGTGATTTTAATCTGATGTTTATATAAAATCACTGATGATATTGTACCATAAACATCAGTGGTTTAATCTAAACTATAAACTGTTATCCCTTCTTAACTATTATCTAACTTCATAACTAACTCAAAAGACTAAAGACTTGATTTTTGCGTTTTCAGATGTGAATGCAGCGATTTAAAGGATTAATAATCATATGCAAATCACCATCATTTACAATTAATGTTGCGTGGGTGTTGAGATCCCGATCTATTAATGATTAATCGTGCAGCTTAGACTGAACGCATTAATGCAGGGTAAACAAGTGACATAAAACACCTTTAATAACCTAAGAAACCCACCATAGCCCGAATAACCAACCACAACTTCTTCCGTCATCATTATATTTTACAGGAAAGCCTAAATGCTTTCATGTAGTTTGAATGACCCGAGAGGCAATCTCTCTGCGTTACAAATTTCGAATTAATCTAACAGTAAAAAAACATATTTATACGCAGGTCACGTGCGTTCCGAACTGTGGGTTGTCATCCATATGAATCAACCGTGATCAGTTACACCCCTAATAAATATACATATTTAGATTTTCTTTAAAAAATATTTATATTAAAAACTTTCATGGATTTAAGATGCAGATGACCATTAAATGCATCATAACAGTCTTGTAAAAGTGGTCCGTCCAATATTAGCCACTAACTAAAGCCTAACGATAACAACAGATCATACCTTATAATCCTCTGAGATGCACTGTCTTTGCAGGCTTTGAGGACAGTGATCACAGCCTCAAATGGCTTCTTCTTTTTGAGGTTCGAGTCCTGCTCTAGGACCTTCAGCAAACAGATGGGTACTGATTTAACAAAAAAGAAAACTGCACAAGGATTTTTTTGGCAAGGAAAACTGAGAGTGAACTTACCTGTGCTAGACGCTGAGTGTGTTCCAGAACCACCGGCTTGAGTTTCTGTTGCAAATCGCCAACGCCCAGCAGCATGTGCTCCACAAACAACACCAGAGAGTAAATGCGACGCCAGCCGTGTCTGAAAATGAACAACACAATGATCCAAAACTTTTTTGTGAGCTATTAAGAAATTAACTTTAATTATATTGTAAATTATCTTACACTATCAGTCACCACAACAACGAGTCCTGGAGTTTTTGAAATGAATTAAATTGCTTAAAGAATTTCCTATTTTAATTGGACTGTTTTACCCCAAGAACAGCATTGTGACGTAAAAAAATCAAATATACCGTCCAAATACCGTATACCATTTAGAATTTAAGATTATATATATATCATCCTTCCATGGTGGGCCACCACCCCAAAATTCAGTCAAGCCATGGCTAAATTACAGCTTCTCATTCAAAACATTCAGTCGTTTTTTTTTTTTTTTTTTTTTAAATAGCGGGTTATAAATCGCACCGAAACTGTTCTGTTCTGTAGGTCTACTGGAGACATTCATGAATAGCAAATTTAATAAATGTTAAGGACATCCTCGTTACATAAACGCACTATATCGCACTTCAGCAGCGTTTATTTGAGAGCACACAAGATAATCTGTGCTTGAGCAGCGTATATTTGAGACTGTGCAAGAACAGTGGAAATCAGCGCGCAAGTAAAGAGACCTGCGTGCTCCTATTACATAAATGCGATCTCGACTTGTAAAAGGTAGTTGTAATAGGTAGTTGGAAGATCTGTGATCTGAGCCTGCCGCCACAGCTAGAAAAAAACAAAGAGGAAACACTGTGTATATATATGTATACACAGGTCTATGTATGTATACACACACTATTGGTCAAAAGTTTGGGGTCAGTAGGATTTTTAAATGTTTTAAAATAAGCTTCTCCTGCTCACCAAGACTGCATTCATTTAATCAAAAATACAGTACAAATTGTACAATTGTGAAATGTTATTGCACTATAAAAGAACTGTTAAAACGTAGTTTATAATTTAATTGAATAATTTATTCCAGTGATTTTATTATTAATAATATCATTATTATTTTTAGTAATAGTAATAAAAGCAATAATGACTGGATTTCATTTGAAAATACACACAATAAGTAATAAATAAATATTTAATAAATAAGTATTTAACTTTTTTTTTTTTACATTTAATAAATTCCGCCAGAATTTTGAGCAGAACATTTTTCTTAAAGAAAAAAAGGAAAAAAAGGAGAAAAAAACAGACCTTAAACTTTTGACCAGCACATCGACCACTGATCACTGATCCCAACATTCATTCATTAATTCATTTTCTTTTCGGCTTAGTCCCTTTATTAATCCAGCATATGTTTTACGCAGCGGATGCTCTTCCATCTCTGGGAAACATCCATACACACTCATTCAGACTCATACACTATGGTCAATTTAGCCTACCCAATTCATCTATACCACAGGACTTGTGGGGGAAACAGGAGCACCCGGAGGAAACACACGCGAACACTGGGAGAAAATGCAAACTCCACACAGAAACAACAACTGACCCAGCCGAGGCTTGAACCAGTGACCTTCTTGCTGTGAGGCGACAGCACTACCTACTGCGCCACCACGTCGCCGTCCCAACATTCAACCACTGATAATTTATTTAGTTTGACAACAGAAAGGTTGACAAGCAACAATTACCTAAGTATATCTACTGATATCTACTAAGAGTGTACTAATTTGTACACACAAACAGACTAAAAACTTCTCTCCATGAGCTTATCTGCAGAAATGTAATGATGAATTTACTATACAAAATAATACATTTCATAGCTCATTAATAGGGCCAGACGAAATCTGCAGACATTTTTTGCTATTTCTGCAGAGTATTTTGTTAAAAATCTGCAGATTTATGCGGAATGATTTTAAGAGTATAATAACTAAAACCTTAATATATTAACAAAAAAGTAATACATTTTTAACTTTTATATAATATTGGCAATGTGAATCCAATTAAATCCACTTTATTTGGTAAACAAAGCAAGTCTCTCATATAAAATCTCTACTAAAAGACAGAAAATAATATTTTACAAACTGTATTGTGAAAAAAATCACATGAATATTTTCATATTAGTCAGTATTATAACTTAAATTAATTTGAAAACTGAATAAATTTACACACATTTACACCAGTAAATAATCAGAATCAATGATGGGCTAAAAATCTGCGGAATTCTGTGCGTGCAGATTCTGTGTGGGCCTACTCATTACTCACTGGATGTTGGTGATCATCTGTCTGCATCTGTCTCCACGTTGATGTAGGCTCTCTTGACTGCAGACCAGCTCAACAGGCACCTGAAGCTTTTTAACACGTCTAATCCAGGCCAGACTTCGATCGTCTCCGTCTAGATTCTGGGGCTCCAAGTATTCAATACAGGCCACAGCAGCAAGCACGTCTAACACCTGAGAATCACAATGGACAATAAAAGGCCTTAATTTAAAAATTCATAAATAGGCATATAAATAAATATATATGGACATATCCTTAGTATTTATATATTTAGTAAATGCAGCAATCGTGTGCTTGTTAAGAATTTTGTATGATTGCAAAAGGCTAGAATTTACTGTGTAAAAACTGCAAACAAATATAAATAAAAACGTGGCATGAATCAAAAAAATTGAAAAATAAAAAGCACGATGGAAATCTATTCCATAGTGTGAACATTACTACTTGAAATGGAAATTAATTCCTGACTTGTGCATGAGTAATTCAGCATTTTATAATGTTTTGAGAAAATTATTACATTATAAATTATACGTTTTTGAATGGGGCGCCACAGTGGCGTAGTGGGTAGCACGATTGCCTCACAGCAAGAAGGTCGCTGGTTCGAGCTTCAGTTGGGTCAGTTCCGGGTGCTCCGGTTTTCCCCACAAGTCCAAAGACATGCGGTATCGATGAATTTCTGTAAGCTAAATTGTCCGTAGTGTATAAGTGTGAATGAGTGTGTATGGATGTTTCCCAGAGATGGGTTGCGGCTGGAAGGGTATCCGCTGCATAAAACATGCTGGATAATTTGGCAGTTCATTTCACTGTGGCGACCCCAGATTAATAAAGGGACTAAGCCGAAAAGAAAATGAAAGAAATGAAGTCTTAGAATGCAATTTACACCATCTTCTCGACAAGAAGTCTCTCCTGCGGGGACGTTTGCAGCTGGATGCATGATGGACAGGTGGGAGAAGTGGCGTGTGCCTGGCCACTCTGAAGAAAAGGTTAATGAGGTTTGATAACTTGATTCAAGTTCATTATAATAGTTATTCATTTAAATTTATTTGCAGCTTTTTCCAATGTATACTATTCATTATATCCTTTGTAAATAATAATAAAAACATATTACTGACCGCTTCAACTGCTAATTTATTTTATAGGTACAGTATGCTAATAACTAAGAGGGACTAATAAATAAGAGTGAATGTCAGGTATGCAAAAAAATAGTACTAAATATAACATTGTTGCAATTAGAAGCAGAGCAGTTAGCAAAATTAGGAGGGATGAAAACAATTAATTACTCAAACCTTTAAAGTTCCATCCCATCTTCTTTAGCCCTACCATAATCACCCAATATAGTAACAAAAAAGACACAAGAAATATATTTGTGACGCTCAGCTATCTACATACATTATGAGTAAAAAAACGCATGCCAAATAAAATATATATAATACTAATAAAACAATGGCCCAAACAATAACTCCACCTTGAAATAAAACAAGAACTATCAACAACAACAATAAAAAAAACACTTAGAACTAAAGAACTAAAATGGCCTCATAAAAACCCCACACTGCACAGCCTTGATACTGTATTTTGTAAGCTTTATTATAAAAAATAAAATAAAATTGTCTTATTTCCGGTCCAAATATCAAACAATTGTTAAAACAAGAAACATCTTCTAGACAAGAAATTTTCTGAAATAATCATTCCAAATTAGGTCAGTTTTTCCTTAAAAACACGCTAATAATCTGCTAATGGGGTAAGCAAATGAATCTTGTTTTCGCTTTGACAACTTTTAAAAAAATTTTTGGTAACACTTCATTTTGATGGTCCATTTGAGTAGCAGCAGACTGTTTGCTTTATATTTGTAGATACTGACATTCAACAGACATTTGACTGACTATAAGAAACTTTGCAAGTACATGTCAACTTACACTAACCCTAACCCTAACCCCAACCCCAACCCTAACCTAACAGTCTACTTATAATCTAATGAGAATTAGTTGCAATGTAACTTAAATGCACTGGGGCGGTTTGCTGCCAAGTGTGACACAGCTGGGATGAGAATCAGCACCTACAAGTCTGAGGCCATGGTGCTCCACTGGAAAAAGGTGGTTTGCCATCTTCAGGTTGGCGGAAAGTCCTTACCCCAGGTGGAGGAGTTCAAGTATCTTAAGGTTTTGTTCACAAGTGAGGGAAGGATGGAACGTGAGATTGACAGGCGGATTGGTGAAAGCTCTCGATTTAGCGGTCAATCTAAGTTCCTACTCTCACCTATGGTCATAAGCTTTGGGTCATGACCAAAAGAACAAGATCTCGGATACAAGCGGCCGAAATGAGTTTCCTTCGCAGGGTGGCAGGGTGCACCCTTATGGATAGGGTGAGGAGCTCTGACACCCGGGAGGAGCTCGAGGTAGAGCCGTTGCTCCTCCACATCGAGAGAAGTCAGCTGAGGTGGCTCGGACATCTGTTTCGGATGCCTCTTGGACAACTACCTAGGGAGGTGTTCCAGGCATGTCCCACCAGGAGGAAGCTTCGGGGAAGACCCAGAACAGGCTGGAGGGACTATGTCTCTCGGCTGGCCTGGGAACGCCTCGGGATCCCCCCGGAGGAGCTGGAGGAAATATCTGGGTAGAGGGAAGTATGGGGTTCTCTCCTAAGGCCCCGTTTACACTAATGCGTTTTCGTTTTAAACGCGTAAGTTTTGCTCCGTCCACACTACGCCGGAGTTTTAGAGCCGCGGAAATGGAGCGTTTTGGAAACGCTGGAGAAGCCGTTTTCATTCTAAAGCCCAGAGTGCGCGAATGGTGCGCAAATGGTCACGTGATATACGTTTCTGGTGGAGGGAGATCTGTTGAGAGACGCTGGGTGAAACGCTAGTGTGGACGCGTATGGTTTTCATGCTAAAACGCCATTTTAAAACTAAAACGCACTAGTTTAAATGGGGCCTAAGTCTGCTGCCCATGTGACCCGGCCCCGAAAAAAGCAGTAGAAAATGAATGAATGAATGAATGAATAAAAGTAACTTAAATTCAACAAACGGACCATCAAAATAAAGTGTGACCGAATTTTTAGATATTTGGATTAGAAACAAGACAAAAAACTCTAAGATAAGCACTTTATTGCAGTGCACTAACTAGAAACCCTGACGTGCATGCAAGACGTAGTCCTTACCGTGAAGACATTTCTGCAGAAAATAGCAAATACAGTGAATGCTACATTACCAAACAAATACAACCACAAAAATCAAAGTGATTTCAATGACCTTCAAATCAAAGAAAATGAGACATTAAGCTCCAATACATTAGGTATATACAACCAGGTAACAGATCGGCCACTCAGGCAGATAAGTACCCCTACTCCTTCCCCTTGAAGAGGAGTTTGAAGGGGAAGGGCTTCATAATTTACCCCTAAGAAATGGGACAGGACTACGACACCTGTACATGTCATCATATGTCATCGATCGAGATGGCGACTGCTGTAGTTTTTCCAGTGCATGCATCGAAAGCAGTGGTGTAAAGTAACTAATTACAAGTACTCAAACTACTGTAATTGAGTATTTTTTCTCAGGAATTGTAATTTACTGAGTAGTTTTATAAATGTGGACATTTACTTTCCCTTGAGTACATGTTTAGTGCAGTATTGGTACTTTTACTCCACTACTTTCCTTCAACCTGCAGTCACTACTTTATTTCTTTCTTGTCTATGGTCGTTGACTAAAGTAGAAAGATCAGTCCTGTGATTCCTGTCTAATTTAATCACACATAGAAAGTAAATCACATCATACTGAACAACCTCAAGACATGGGCGCTTTATAAATGCAGCAAACCTTTAGGAAACATTAAAAATGTCCAAGAAGATGTTCAAAATCTTTACACGCAATGATCCAGAGACTGTTTATAGACTGCATGTCACTGAAAATGATGGATGTCGACTGTATGATGACTGAAATCACCAAACAGCCTTAAACAATCACTAAATGGAACAAATGAAGAATGGAACGAAGGGCCAAATAAAAGGAAGGACGGAACAAGGAATGGAAGGAAGGATCGAACAACCAAATTAATGAAGGAAGAATTCAAGGAAGGACTGAACAAACTAAGGACAAACTAAGGAAAGAACGAACGAACGAATGAATGAACAAAGGAACTAATGAAGGAAGGAACAAAAATATGAAAGAAAGAATGAGCAAACAAATGAAGGAGGAAGGAAGGAAGGATCAAACGAACGAAGGATGAATTCAAGGAAGGACTGAACAAACTAAGGAAGGAAGGACGGAACGAACAAACGAATGAATGAACAAAAGGACCTAATGTAGGAAGGAATAAAAATATGAACGAACGAACGAGTGAACGAAGGAAGGAGGGAACAAACGAATGAATGAAGGAAGGTTGGAAGGAACGAATGAAAATAGGAAGATCCCTAAATACACTACATATTGTTTGTGCAGGGATATGTAAACGTAACATTCTGTAAACGCATCAACTTTTCCACAGCGTAATACTCACTACTCTTGAGTAATTCTAAAAGGGCTACTTTTTACTCATACTTTGAGTAATATTTACTACAGATACTTTTACTCTACTTGCACTATATTTTTGGCCAAGTAATGGTACTTTTACTTGAGTATGATTTTTTAGTACTCTTTCCACCACTGATCAAAAGCATCAATTGGTGCAGTTTGTTCCTCGCCACTGTCGCCACTGGCTTGTTTGCTTAGGCCTTGTGGAGCTGCGCATTGATGGATTTGCTCGTCAGTGTTTGGACTCTCAGCAGTGAACTTTAAACCACAATGAACTGAACTAAACTAACCTCAACTTTAAAAACTGGACTGACCCTTTTTCAATTTACTAGAACTTCTATGTGAAGCTGCTTTGACACAATCTACATTGTAAAAGCACTATAGGAATAAACACGAAAAGTTGTTACAGATCCCCCTTCACTAATATATTTTGGAACAACTTCAAGTAGAAGCACTTACCAATTCTTTGCCCTCGCTCGCATATCTGTTTTCCAGAAGCATCTGAGAAATCTGAGGCTCTAAACTCATCATCCGGTAGAGGTTCTGTATTCGGTTCTTGAAATGATGGTAAGCAACATGAATCCACACCAGGGAAACAGCTTCACTCTCCTGTGCTTCGTGAGAAATTCTAACCTCATTTACACTGGATGTAAAGGCTCCACGTAGGACCTGAAAGGTAAAAGCATGTTTCAAATTTCATTTCATGCCATCAACATGTCTCAAATTAACTAGTGAACAAGTATATATCGTCACCTTGGAATTATAAGGTTCTATCTGCGTTCTGAATGATTTTGAGATATTGAGCTTCAAAGTTTTAGCATTCCATAGCAAACAGTACACGTGCAACATTTGTTTTATTAATAAAAAGTCTTAAAACATAAACAACTTATTTTAAAAAAATCCTGTAATGTAAGTAAGTTGTCAATTAATAAGAATATGTCAATAACTCAAATATGACAAACATTTCAGAGAGAACCTTATAATGACAAGTTCAGACTGCATGATTTTAGCCCCGATTTCGACTCGCCGACAGGTTTTGAGAAATCGCCGACAAATGCCTGAAATCACAGGCAAATCGGTGCTCGTTCACGCGAGTGACAATCACACGATATGAACTATCAAAGACACGATCTGAGAGAATCGCCTATGAGTCGCCGATGCCCGGGAGATATTTGCCGTGCTGAATATCTGGAGCTGTCGGCGATTCAAATCATGGCGTGTGAAATGAGTTTTGACTGAAAATAACATCAGCGATCGCCTACAGCCAATGAGAGAGCAGCATTCACTAGTGTGGGTACCTGCAGGCCAGCGGGAGGTTGAGGGAGAAGTTAAAAGCTCATTTTCAGTTGATTCGGAGGGAAAATGGAGGGAAAATGAGTGTAAATTTGGCAGGAGCCCCCGTGTCTGTTTGACGTGTCATGTGAGCAATATCACAACCTAACCCGGTCAAAAAATAAAAAAATTGAGGAGAAATTGCTAATTCCCTTCAAAGCCAGGTGAGCAAATATGCATTTTCTACCTCATTAAAGGCTTCTTTCTCGTTATTTAATAACAAAAGATATACTACGTGTTTTTGGGTGTGAGACGTGGTTTGGACAAAGTTGTCGGCGATTCTTACTATTTTGAAGTCATGCAGTGTGAAACTCCCTGTCGCCGATCCATCTTGCAGTGTAAACAAAGCAGCGACAGAACACTACACCAGATAGTCATGCTGTGTGAACACATCTGTGACACGACTACTTTGAAAATCATGCAGTCTAAACTCGACATAACTCTAAGGTGACGACATGATTAGATGTGCAGATAATGTGGTTGAAATCTTTTAAAGGGTCTGACTCTCACCTCGAAATCCACGTTTGATGTTACATTCATGGTCATGGAGATAAAATCCTGCAGATACCTGTAGAAAAACTCAACCTGCATTTCTACAGTTGCTTCAGAGATGTACCTTCCCAAGGGGGTCTTCCAAAAGAACTCTTCAAATTGCTTTACAGTGTGACCTGTTACAAGAAATGAAAGATCTGCATTTATAGTAACAAAGGTATAACAGCGTACTAGTGTTAATTAAAAAAAAAAATCTCATGATAAATTTTAAAACATTGTAATATTTAGAGAATAAAGTCAAAATGTTACGAGAATAAAGTCATTGTGATATGAGCTTAAACTCCTAGTGATTAAAGATGAAATATTACCACAATAAAGTCAAAATATTAAGAGATTAAACTAATAAAAGGAATAATAATTCAAGATTATTTCTGCAATATTTTGAGGAAACACAAAATGAGTGTCGATGATTTGGTTAAATCTTGATTTAGGTTAGGATTTAGCAATAAAGATGTTGTTTGTAAATAAAGACCACATCAGCAGTTATGTAGGAAACTGCCTCTTGTGCGGTCAGCAGGGCTTGACATTAACTTGTTTGATCACCAGCCACTGTGGCTAGTAGTTATCCAACGTTCTTAGCCACTCGCCATTTTCACTAGCCACAATTTTGTTGATGGGAAAATATATTTTTTATATTATATTTTATATTTTAATGTATTAGATAAGGTGAAAAGAACGTTTCGATTTGTTTGACCATCATGGTTTGTTTGACCATCATGCGCACAAGATATGAAAATCGCGGCACAGCACAAAATAATATTAAGGTTATTGAGCCGATGGACATCACCTGATCGCAGTGTCACTTGCTTTATCAATAATTATTATAGGCTAGGTTACTAGGAAGAGTCTTAGTGGTTCCAAACATCTTCCAGTTACTGATGATGGAGGCCACTGTGGACCAGATCTCTCCATGATAATAAACCCTGAAAATTGTTATGGAATTCCACGAGACAAGACCACGAGAATGGTCAGGCATTAAAACAATGAACTGGCTAATCTAAGAAGATCAGAAGACCAGCTGTTCATCTGTTCTATTCAAATCATCCTGAGCTTATCTTCCTGACTGTATGTCCTTGCTCCATCAGAGTAGACCATTTACATTTCACATAAAATGTTCAAGGTTTTAACTTGGTGCATCTTGTAGTTTTATATTCATGTTTGGTATCCTTTTAAATGTCTCTGTGTGATTGGTAAAGTGGTCTTAAGGTCATTGTAATATTTCACTGGTATTTGTTGAATTTGGTTTTAACTTTGATGAAATCTCTGCCAGATGCTCCCCCTCCAGAGGTGATTAACACATCAATACACTAGGCAAGGGTAACTGTGACGCCCTGTTGGGTATTTAAGGTTTAGATGTTGTACAGATCGGGGGATTCTGTAGCCAGGAGACCCTAGTGCAATGTATAAGTTTCTGGGCTCTGTCTCAGAGTTTATATGTCGTAATGTCTTTCTACGTGGTCAGGTATTAATCTTTAACTCTGTTGTACAATCTGAATTGGCTTATCTTGTGTAATTATGTGAATTGGAATGGAAAATCTTTACCTGAAAAATAAATGTACAATTCTTATTTAAACTCTCATATTTCCTGACAATCACTGACTTAATATCATATAATCTAGTAGTTGAATCAAACTTTCTTTATGTATGAGCATTCAAATTATAATAAATTGGAGTCAGATTAAATTCGGAGCTGGAAACGAATTAAAATACGTTTTCATAGGTAAAAATATTTCTTTTCACATGTGCTAAAAGGCTTACATGCAATTACCTTCACCCATACTGTTAGCTCCGTCGTTGGACTAATAAATGGAACCTTACAACTCATTGGAACTTTCAGAACAGCAGAAATTTTTCTGTAACCTTCCCCGGCCTTGTGCCTCGAGACAATCCTGTCTCAGAGGTCTACAGACAATTCCTTTCTCTTCATGCTTGGTTTGTGCTTTGCCATGCACTGTCAACCCAGGGACCTTTTATAGACAGGTGTATGTCTTTTCAGATAATGTCCAATCAGCTGAATTTACCACAGGTGAACTCCAGTGAAGCTGCTGAAACATCTCAAGAATGATCAGCGGAAACAGAATGTACCTGAGCTCAATTTAGAGCTTCACGGCAAAGACTGTAAATACGTGTGTGTGTACATGTGATTCTTCAGGCTTTTTATTTTTAATAAATTTGCAACAATTTCAAAACATCTTTGTTCACATTTTCATTATGGGGGATTGTGTGTAGAATTTTGAGGAAGTAAATGAATTTAATCCATTTTGAAATAAGGGTGTAACATAAAAAATGTGGAAAAAGTGAAGCGCTGTAAATACTTCCCGGATGCACTGTATATTTTAGGAATATTTTCACATTATTGTCAAAAACGTCAACTTTATTCTTCTAATATTTCGATTTTATTTTCCTAATTCTTCTACTTTATTCCCAGAAAATTCCAAGTGTATTCTTGCAAATGTTAACTTTACTCTAGTAATATTTAGATTTTATTCTCAAAAACATCCATTTTATTCTTGTAATATTTTGAGTTTATTCTCGTAATACTTCTACTTTATTCTAAGAATATCCTGACTTTATTTTCTAAAAGATTTCAACTTCATTCTAGAAATGTTTGGATTTAATTCTCAAAAATGTCAACTTTATTATTGTAATGTTTTGACTTTATTCTCGTAATACTTCTACCTTATTCTCAGAATATTCTGAATATATTCTGGAAAAATGTCAACTTTATTCTAGTAATATTTTAATTTAATTCTTGAAAATGTCAACATTATTCTAGTTATATTTTGACTTTATGCTCAAAAACTTTATATTTAATTTTTAAGTTTTAATTTTATATTTAATTTTTTATATTAGTAATATTATGACTTTTTTTCTCAAAAATATAAACTTATATATATATATATATATAAACTATTTTGTATTTTGAATTTTTTCTTAAAAACATCAACTTTATTTAAGTTATATTCTGACTTTATTCTTAAAAATGTCAACTACAGTATATGTTAGTAATATTTTGACTTTTTTCTCAAAAATATAAACTTTTTTCTAGCAATATTTCGATTTTTTTCTTAAAAATATTAACTTCATCCAGGTTATATTCCGACTTAATTCTCAAAAATGTCAACTACAGTATATATTAGTAATATTTTGATCATACTGTAAAATTTCAACATTATTCTAGTTATATTTTGACTTTATTTTCAAAAACCTCAACTTTATTCTTGGAATATTCTGACTTTATTCTAGCAATTGTCAACTTCATTTTAGTAATATTATGACTTTTTTTCTCAAAAATATCAACTTTATTCTAGCAAAATTTCGATTTTTTTCTTAAAAACATCAACTTTATCCAAGTTATATTCTGACTTTATTCTCAAAAATGTCAACATTATTCTAGTTGTATTTTGACTTTATTCTCAAAAACCTCAACCTTATTCTTGGACTATTGTGAATTTTTCAAGCAAATGTCAACTTTATATTAGTAATATTATGACTTTTTTTCTCAAAAATATAAACTTTTTTCTAGCAATATTTTGATTTTTTCTTAAAAATATTAACTTCATCCAGGTTATATTCTGACTTTATTCTCAAAAACGCCAACTACGGTATATATTAGTAATATTTTTATTTAATTCTCGAAAATGTCAACATTATCCTAGTTATTTTTTTACTTTTTTCTTAAAAACCTAAACTTTATTCTTGGAATATTCTGACTTTATTCTAGTAATATTTTGACTTTTTTTCTTGAAAACGTCAACTTTATCCAAGTTATATTCTGACTTTTTTCTCAAAAATATCAACTTTATTCTAGTAATATTTTGACTTTTCTCTTAAAAATATCAACTTTATCCAAGTTGTATTCTGACTTTATTCTCAAAAATGTCAACTACAGTATATATTAGTAATATTTTGATCATTCTGGAAAATGTCAACATTATTCTAGTTATATTTTGACTTTATTCTCAAAAAATATTTTGACTTTATTCTCAAAAACCTCAACTTTATTCTTGGAATATTCTGACTTTATTCAAGCAAATGTCAACTTTATATTAGTAATATTATGACTTTATTCTATCAATATTTCAATTTTTTTTCTTAAAAACATCAACTTTATCCAAGTTATATTCCGACTTTATTCTCAAAAATGTCAACTACAGTATATATTAGTAATATTTTGATTATTATCAAAAATGTCAACTTGTGTAATATTTAAACTTTAATCTGGTCATTTTGACATTATTCATAAGGTAACTAAACATTTTTTTAGGCATGATTGCTCTGAACAAAAGCATAATACGGAAAGGAGTTAAGTAAAAGCACCTTCTTGCTGCAGAGCATGTTTCCAGAGATCCTCTAGATAATCTTTAATCCTCCAGCTGAAAGGCATGGTGCAGCCCTTGTTCCTGTCAACTGACATGTAGTTCTGAACCAAGATGGTCTTTGTAGCCGAGCTGTAAAATGCAGTGTGATTACATCATTTATTTAAAGACAGAAATGTATGCTTTATTGTTGAAGTGAATGTTTAGCTGTTGCATTTGCAGTAGCTAAGTTTGCCTGTACTCAAATTATCTGTTAGTGACATTTACTAAATAAAAATTCTCTTCAAGATTTCTTACTTTTTGTTATTGCTTTTTGTAAATTACAGTAGCCGAACTGAAAAATAGAAAACGCTGAGATTGCATTGCTTATTTGGCCAACGCTACAACATTGTCAAACAAACTAGTAATGCTTTTGTAAGCCATTTGTAAGTTGTCATTTCTAAGTCGATTGGATAAAAGCATCTGCTAAATGAATATATGTAAAATGTAAAAGCTTGTAGAAGCATTAATAGAGTGTGTTTTTGGTCCAGAAATCACATACTTGTTTTCCGTTCTTGTGTAAGGCGACACATTCAGAAACTTGTCATCTCTAAAAATTTCCAGCCACAGTTTCTTCAGGGGTTCTCCGGAATTTCTATCCAGCAGGAGGTCTAGATTGCAATCACGGTCGATAATCGAAACAAGTTGTGCCAAAAATGGAGTGACTACGGCTTGAACTCGCCTCCACAAGGCATGTCTAAAAACAAAAGCGAACAAATATTGAATTTAACAGTTATTTTAGGTATACACAGGGTTCCCACTCTTTCATGGACATCAAATTCAAGGACTTTTTAAATCACTAATATTTTAAATTGAGCACTTTTGTAATTCACACCTATAGCATTTATAGCGCCATGAAAGTCATTTTACACTTACACTTAATATAATAATGATAATAACAAGTCCTTACATTTTATATCGTACTTTTCTGGACACTCAAGTGACACTTAGGGTGCATCACACTATGTACAGTTGCCTTGAAATGGGCTGAAGCACGCCTGTCCCCACTCCCGTCTCCCCTGATGGCCTGCACTCACATTACATTCCGGCCTGAGCCCGCTTAAGTGAAGCGCTCTTGCTCAGCACAGTGGACATTTCTTTATATCATTATATCGTCATTTGATATGCAGTGACACGCAATCAGTTGCAGGAATTAGGAGGTTTGCTTAAGGTTTAGCTGTCGTGCAGAGAGGGGTTTGCGTTTTTAATAATCTACGACAGTTTGTGTTTATTAAACAGTGAGAATGATTAATAAATCCATATGAAACCCCAAAAGTCACGTCTTCTCTTCAGTTTTGGGCTCAGACATGCTTTGCTCTCACACTACAAGCGTACCGCGCCAAAGCCCAAGTGAACCGCGCTCAGGCACACCTCTTCCAACCGGGCCAGGGCCGGCCAACTGTACGGTGCCTGAGCCCGATACAGAGCACTCACACTTCTCAAACGATCCGACTTCTCAAACAAAATGGGTCTGGGCACGGTTCGGATAGCACAGTGTGAGTTCGCCCTTAAATCTCCTCATCTACCACCAATGTGCAGCATCTACGTGGATGACATGACAACAGCCATATTGCATCAGACTGAACACCACACACGTGGTGGTGGTGGTGGTAAGGAGACAGTGATGAAGCCAATTATGATATAGGGATGGTTAGCAGGCCATAATGGACAAAGGCCAGAAGGCAAATCTGGCCAGAATGCCAGATTTCTGCCAGGTTTATCCCATGATATCTTGGGATTTTTAACAACCACAGAGGGTCAGGACCTCGGTTTAACATACATAGAGTCCCCATCAATAAACTGGGGATGCATACAGACCGCAGGTTAAGCATCCCCTGCTGGTCTCACTAACACCACTTCCGGCTGCAACCTAGTTTTCCCCATGTGGTCTCCTATTCAGGTACTGACCAGGCACAGCCCTGCTTAGCTTCAGTGGGCAACTATATGAGAGTTGTAGAGAGCTATTTACATTAAAATGTCATAATGATGATGTTTTCAACGTGTCCGTTTTGAACAACCATTTTAAAGAAATGTTCAAAGAACTTGAATACAATTAGTTGAATTCAATACTGGTAATATTCAAATCGGGTTTCTGAAGTATGGATAAAAAGCATTATTTGACCTAGTTCATGTATACCCACCCACATAGCAAATGTTTTCTGGTCCGGCTTCGGGCCACACAGTAACTTTTCCCTCGGGCCAAGTACCGCAAAGAATGACAGTCCTGAAGTGGCTCATAACTGGATTGAAAACAAGGGCCACACATGGGCCATAATCGGCCTAAATCTCAGCAAATTTATCACCCTTAACTGGCCCTGAACTGGGCCAAAACAGGTTTATTATTGGTACAGATTCTCAGCTATAAGTTTATACTTTAACCAGAAACCCCAAAAACTGAGCCATAATGCCATAACTAAGCCTAATGTTCCCTAAACAATGTGAACACCCACATAGCAAACAGACTTGGCTTATGGCTGAGAATCAGTACCAATAATAAACCTGTTTTGGCCCAGTTCAGGGCCAGTTAAGGGTAATAAATTGGCTGAGATTCAGGCCGGTTATGGCCCATGTGTGGCCCTTGTCTTTAGTCCAGTTATGGGCCACTTCAGGACTGTCATTCTTTGTTGTATTTGGCCCGAGGAAAAAAGTTATTGTGTGGCCCGGAGCTGGGCCAGAAGACATTTGCTATGTGGGCACATAGCAAAATTTCTCTAACAATCAGCTTTTGCTTGGCCCACATGCCACAGTGTATTACGATACATGATTGGACCAATTCTGGCTTCCATACAAGGACCAGATATGGACCATATCTGGGCCAAGTCCCAACCAAGTTAATAACCTATAACTGAGCTTGAACTGGGCCAGATATGTTGTTGTGTCATGACTGAAATTAAATTGATAAACACATTTACATTTATTTAGCTTTATGGCTGCGTTTTTACTTAAAGTGACCGTATTGGTAAATTTTTTTCTTCACGCAAAAATAATTTAAATTTATTTTAAAAGTGGGTTAAGCTAGTCCAAACTTCCGTGGCCCACATATACATTTTTAACATCTGGGCCAAATGTTACATGGCCCAAGTATTGTGTGTCACCTTTAAGGACATGCCTAGGCCATGTTTGGCCCACATGCTGCATGCCAATGCCGGACAAATGCCTGCTGTGCCAGCTTTATGCCAAATCAGGGCAAGCATTCTTTGCTACCTGGGTATGTATATTTAATATAAGATTTTTCAAATAAGAATTTATTCGGGTTTTTTTTTTCATTCAAGTTTTGAAAACAGCACAGTACAATTGTTGAAACAACATCATGCACTTTAAAGTCAAGCGCTTTCAAGGGTCACACTTTATTTTGATGGTCCGTTTGTTGAATTTAAGTTACATTGCAACTAATTCTCAATAGATTATAAGTAGACTGTTAGGTTAGGGTTGGGGTTGGGGGTAGAGTTAGTTTAAGTTGACATGTACTTGCAAAGTTTCTTATAGTGAGTTAAATGTCTGTTGAATGTCTGTTTCAACAGATATTAAGTAGACAGTCTACTAATACTCAAACGGACCATTCAAATAAAGTGCTACCCTTTCAAGAACCTATGTTTGCTTTTAAGTAATTTCCAGGCCTTGAATTCACATGTCTGAAATTCAAGTACTTTCAAGAAGCATATAGGAACCCTGTATACAGTACAAATTTTCACATAAAGAAGTAATATCTAGTCGAATCCATACGACAGGGCTATTCAATTAGTTTGTCATGGGGGCCGGTTCATGAAGAGCATCCCAAACGAAGGGCCGGAGAGGTATGACTTGCAATATGAGTGAGGACGCAACTACATATGTTGCATTTTTGCTCCTTAAGACACCCACGTTGGCTTTTTCTACATTAAAATGTATGTATGTTGTACATAATATCAGTGCATTTTACAATGCGGCTTTATTAACAAACCTTCAAATGTTTTATTTCAAAGCACAACAAAAGCAGTGCATTGTTTAAGTAAGCTTCTTCTACATTCAAACACATTCATATGTTTTGAACTGCATAACAATTATGGATGCAGCAATTATAGATTTTGGTTGTACGATTATAGTCTGATGAATAATCATGGTTTCACGGTAATTGTGTCTAATGTAAATTTAAGCTTTATGTTAGGTAGGTCTAAGTATTTAGATTAACTGGTGTTATCATCTGCGTTCACACACTCTCAGAAATAAAGGTACAGGATCTGTCACTGGGGCAGTACCTTTTCAAAAGGTACATATTTGTATCTGAATGGTCTATAAATGGTACCTCAAAGGTACTTTTTAGGTACATTTGTGTACGAATATGCACCTGTGAGGTTCCACTGATTTCCCAGATGGAAATGGGTTGTGGCTGGAAGGGCATCCGCTGCGTAAAACAAATGCTGGATAAGTTGGCGGTTCAATCCGCTGTGGCGACCCCGGATTAATAAAGGGACTAAGCCGAAAAGAAAATGAATGAATGAATGAATGAATGAATGAATGAGGTTCCACTTTGGACTCTTTGGGTACAACCTTTTGAAAAGGTATACTGCCCCAGTGACAGGCCCTGTACTTTAATTTCTGAGAGTGTACATACATAATCATTTTAATAATAATTCGTCTAACATATCTTTTGTTTACATTGCACTGAAAGCCACGCACAACCTCACCGCAATGTTTTCTAATGCGTGCGCCCGGATAGCCGCCATCGAGCGCGTTGTTCCGCTTGCGCACACACATTGGCGTATTCTAGAAATAACAAACATGCGCGCGGAAAGGACGTGATAGTGGAACGGTGCGCCGCTATAGTTAATCCAGTGTGCTTGCATTGGCATCGGCGTACAAGCTCGGGACTTTAAACTAGCGCACAGGTGGCATAACTGTTTAATTGCAGCAGTTTCGTTCTGTATAACAGAAACGCGCAGTTGTAAAGCCTTTACGAATAATTATCCGTGACGAATAAAAGCGCAGTGAAATCGGCGAATCGTGGCATCCCTAACAAAGATATCAGTGCATTGTACAAAAGGCTTTTTTTACAAAAATATCCAAATGTTTCCGGCTGCCAGCTCCACTCGCTTAATGTCAGGTGACTCACGCTCTGCGCAGCCTTCAACTGCAGCTCGTGCTGTATTGAACAGGCGCACGTCACTACATAACTATAGCGGCTGTTTTTCGACTGAACTAAATTTATTTCTGATGTCTTGTTCAAACTAATTGGAGGGCCAGAAAAAATGGTCTTGGGGGCCGGGTTCGGCCCGCGGGCCGCCAATTGAATAGCCCTGCCATACGATGTCAGATTCATGTCAGAAAATAAAATTCTACAACCAAACTTACCTAAAAGTCCCACCCTCATGCAACGCATCAACATTCAGTGCTTCCCTTGAGACCCAGCTCTTGGCAGAGATAGTGTTGTCATCGTGAGCACTCATTAGAAAATGAAGTCGCTTCTTTAAAGTTTTCAGAAACTCAGCTGGTAACATAAATATTTAAACATCAGTGATCCCTTATAGAACAAATTCAACAATAGAAACAGTGATGTCTCTCACCTTGTAGAGTCTGGTCTTCAGCCAAAAGCATTAGCAGAATCTCTACTCTCTTGGTGCTGCGCAAGCCTCCCTCTGTCTGATCTCTTAACATGCCAACAGCACTCTGAACACAGCTCCGCACCAGTGCTGTGGTGTCCAAAATATCCTTACAGACCTAAAGAGCACAAGCAACACAAATAAATGCACTGTCCTCTGCATACTAAGAAAATTACTATAAATATATTGCTATTGAGGATTTGACTTGCGTTATTTTCTTCTAGCTCCATTTTCTCTTCTTCTTCCTCTTCTGCATACATGTCTTCAACTTCCATGGCTGCACGTAGATTAATAATAAAAAAATACTTTGATTTCTTGCGATTGTTCAAGTCAGGTTAAGTCAAGTTTGGCTTTAATGTCATTCTGCTACATGTTTGGACATAAAGTACAATGTGATGTCATGTCTTGCAGGAATATGGTGCTACATAAACAATCATAAATATTAACACAACACTAATAGCTATTTTAAACCTATGCATAACTAACATACTGGAGTGATAATCTAAATATACTAAGCATACATATACACTATCTGACAAAAGTCTTGATGCCTATCAAAGTTTTATGAACAACAAATATTAACTTGACTTCTAGTTGATAATTTAGTATCAAAAGTGGCTAATATGAAAGGCAAAGGCCTCTAGATTACGCTTATTTTACCAAAATAAAATATGATCATGCCTTGATTTTTAATGATTTAATTAGGAAAGTAAGTTCTGACTTTGCTTAGACTGGAAAAATAATTATTAATGTGTATGACTCCCATGAGCTTGGAGGACTGCATCCATACATCTCTGCAATCACTTAAATAACTTATTAATAAAGTCATCTGGAATGGCAAAGAAAGCGTTCCTGCAGGACTCCCAGAGTTCATCAAGATTCTTTGGATTCATCTTCAATGCCTTCTCCTTCATCTTACCCCAGACATGCTCAATAATGTTCATGTCTGGTGACTGGGCTGGCCAATCCTGGAGCACCTTGACCTTCTTTGCTTTCAGGAACTTTGATGTGGAGGCTGAAGTATGAGAAGGAGCGCTATCCTGCTGGAGAATTTGCCCTCACCTGTGGTTTGTAATGTAATGGGCAGCAAAAATGATTTGATACCTCAGCCTGTTGATGTTGCCATCCGCTCTGCAGATCTCTCGCACACCCCAATACTGAATGTAACCCCAAACCATAATTTTTCCTTCACCAAACTTGACTGATTTCTGTGAGAATCTTGAGTCCATGCGGGTTCCAGTAGGTCTTCTGCAGTATTTGTGATGATTGGTTCAACAGATGATTCAGCGGAAAAATCTACCTTCTGCTACTTTTCCAAATGATCAACTAGAAGTCAAGTTCTTATTTGCTGCTCTTACAACTCGAATCGGTACTATAAATACTTAACTATACACATAACCTAAGACAGACTATACAAGTACTTTTACAGAACAATATTGTGCAAGAAATTGTGCAAAAGAGGTATTTAATGTTGAATAAGCAAGTAGTGTATCATGATTTTTTGGCACATTCACAATGTTATGTTTCAGAACGTAATAATCATTTGGTCATTTATTTTATATATATATATATATATAT
>CAIGQQ010029784.1:947259-971942 GCA_903798035.1 Danio albolineatus
TATATATATATATATATATATATATATATATATATATATATATATTAGGGCTGTCAAAATTAGTGCGTTAACGCACGCCGATTAATTTGAAATATTTAAACCGTTAAAAAAAAACTTAACGCATTTAACGCAGCGGTAGTTTTTTTTTATTTTCTGTTGTGGCCGACGTGTGTTCAGGGCCAGTGCGTCCATAGAGGTGACCTAGGCAGTCAACAAGGGCGGCAAAATAGTGAGCGAACCCCCCGAACCCCCCTTTAATCTGCGACACCTACCCCCTCCCTCCCGGTCCTCACGTTCATCCGCGAACCGGTTACTTTCTTTTTCACTTTTCGGTTGAGGGCGGCGTGATCACCGTTCACCTAGAGCACCAGTTTAGCTTACTCCAGCCCTGCGTGTGTTTAATGAGCAAAGGAATATAGATAAAGGATAATATGGATAATATATCCATGTAAATGTACTCAGTGAAAGTGCCAGATGATGTCGCGAGCTGTCAAAGACAGCCCATTCCTCTCTAAGTTGATTCCAAGCACCCTCAAATGTTTCATTAAGTTTGACGTGTTTCCCCCTACACGCAACTTTTGTAAAGCGTCTGCTTTGCGTTGCTGTATCAGAATCCTTGCTTGAGAAAAACAGCCATACTTTAAGAACCGTAGTCCTGCGTGGTGATGATTTGAAGAGAGTGTTTGTGATTAATCATGATTGATCACAAACAAAAGTGTATTTAATTAGTTAATTTTTTTAAATCAATTGACAGCCCTAATATAAATATTATTATAAATATTATATATAGGGAGATTTGAATTTTGCTTATGCATCTGGATAGCTGATGTTGTGTTGCGCGCTGTGGAGCATGTGTAGATTTCTCTCTTCCTCTAGAGCTGCGCTTGACTGGGGTCCAGCTGTGTTGCAAGCGGGAGCGTATATAAGCCGAGGAGAGGAACAAAGAACGGATCCTCTGCTCGGTGCAGGTCGCAAAGCTCCGTCGTCACTGTTGTTGTAGTTGTTGTTCTTCCGAGCATCTCCTATCTCCTGCCCCAGATTATCTGTTGCATTCGTGTGGTGTGATTATGGCTCTTTGTTAGTTGACATATCTTCATTTCTATTCTAACTGCTCGTCATACTTTATTTGAGCCTGTGTGCTTTGTTTTCACTTACATTATAACTCTATATTCATTCATTTTCTTTTCGGTTTAGTCCCTTTATTAATCCGGGGTTGCCACAGTGGAATGAACCGCCAACTTATCCAGCATTTGTTTTACGCAGCGGATGCCCTTCCAGCTGCAACCCATCTCTGGGAAACATCCATACATTCTCATTCACACACATACACTACGGACAATTTAGCTTACCCAATTCACCTGTACTACATATCTTTGGACTGTGGGGGAAACCGGAGCACCCAGAGGAAACCCACACGAACACAGCACCCGGAGGAAACTCCACACAGAAATGCCAACTGACCCAGCCGAGGCTCGAACCAGCGACCTTCTTGCTGTAAGGCGACAGCACTGCCTACTGCGCCACCGTGTCGCCTATAACTCTATATTATTTATGGATAATTGAAGCTGTAGTTTGGGAATCGCCATTTACTTTTAAAATCCTGTTTTCTCCTGGTTTGTGGTAGCGAGGTAGAAAGGGAAGATTTGTTGTCATTTTATTTGGGGTTCTTTATTTTAGCAGGTAAGTTAGGATTATTTCCCCGCAAGTTAGTTGTCTTTTTGCTTGTTATTTTGGCCTGGATTCCCTTACGAAGAGATGCTTGCAAGATCTTTATTGTTAAAAAAATAAACCTTGTTATTTCTTGATAAACTGGTTGTGATTATTGTGAGCTGGGACAGGAGAAGGGGAAAACCCTAAAATTATTCTTTAAAAGTTTTATTTAGTGAAGTTTATTTATAAACTAATTTCGAGAGGATCACGTGCAGATGATTGCTCGTAGCTGGTCCTGCATTATCCAATTTATGATTCACCAACCAGATGAGTCATGAGCCACTATATATATCCCAAGTTCCATATCACAGACATCTTCGTTTTGAAGAATCCCCCCTTCCACCCCTACTCCTCCTCCTTTCCTAGATGGGTGGCACGGTGGCCCAGTGGTTAGCACTGTTGCCTCACAGCAAGAACATCACTGGTTCTAGTCCTTACCAAGCCAGCTGATGTTTCTGTGTGGAGTTTACACGTTCTCCCCATGCTCACGTGGGTTTCCCCTGGGTTCCCCGGTTTCCTCCAACCGTCCAAAAACTTGCAACTTAAGTTAATTGACTGATACAAATCGGCACCATAGACTTGCTCAATTCATTAGCTACCCGCAGGGGAGTTCTCGAGATCTACCTGAGCTGAAACTCTCCTCTCACCTTGCGAACGGGAGGGAGCCCTGTGCTCGAGGATCTTATGAGCTCAGGGCTCTCTCCCAGGACAGCATGCCTCTTGAATTTTTGTTATTGTCCCGCCAACCCTAGTCTGGTTGGGACGTAACAGCGAGTAAACAAGTTTTCAACATTTTAAAATGAACTGACCTTCCGTTTCATCTACTTTCTCTGCTTTCTCTTCAAATAGCTGGCTGATGGTCAGACCCTGCAAGGCTTTTATATCTGAGACGATGTCTTTGGGCCTTCTGAGGTCATCGATGTGAATTGACTTCCACGGGCCTTTGTTAAAGAATATTCAGTGAGATTTTCTCAAAAAGAAAAAGATTGTTAGACAATGATACAATTCATCTCATCTTACCACCATTAAATCCAATGTAGGAAGTTCCACCATCCATTCTGGGTAGTTTAGTGATGAAGTACACAAAAATCCTTGCATTGGCCTCTTTCTTGAATTTGTTGATTTCATTTATAGAAGAATACCTACAAAAATGATTGCACATTAAAGTCACGGTGCTTTAACTGGTGCTAACAACATGTTTCATCAACAGCATTCGACCTACTTTGCAGATGCGATGACATTCAGTTTTTGGAACCCTTCATCAAAATCAGTTTGGATGATAAGTATCTTGTCCCCGGTGGTGTTTTCCAAATAATTCCTTAAAACAGAAAACAGGTTTTAATTCATTTAATTAAGAATAAATCACGTGCATTGTGGTAATAAGATGTAATGATGTTGTGAACACAATACTTGATTTTCTTAAGGAATGACTGTTCCGTGTCAAACTGCTGTAGTGAGAGAAGCTCTATGTTTTCAACTACATCCTGTAGCTGTTGGGTTTCTGAAGCAGTCAGAAGCCTGGAGAATGTAGTCACCTAATGGATTAAAATAATGATTTGAATTGGAGTGCACAAAGCTTTTTCTTGCCAAGACTGAAATGTTATGAATTGATCTAGAGAAATGGCTCTAAAACATCTAGGGGCCCATCATACACCCGGTGCAATATGGCACCATGCAGAACGTAAGTGTTTTGTGCTAGTTTCAACCAGACACAGGGAGCATTTTCATCTTTTGAAACTGTGAAGCAAATGCATTTGCGCCCATTTCTGCAACCCATGGGCATGCTGGTCTGAAAAGCAGGTGTGTTACAGAGCGTTGTTGGTGCATTTCTATTTTGACTTAACTGAAATAGACCACGCCACTGTCTAAATAAAAGCCGGTCTAAAGACAATGGCGCAGTGTTTTTATTTGTTGTTTAAAGAGTGCATTAGTGTTATGTGACTATGCGGGTCCAAAAGAACCATACTCATGGCTTAATACACACACAGGGATGTACAACAGTATGTAAATATCTTTAAATATGACAAAGTAAAGGTCTTAACTGTAAAAGACATCCTATTCATTTTCTTTTCGGCTTAGAGCCTTTATTAATCTGGGGTCGCCTTATCCAGCATATGTTTTATGCAGTGGATGCCCTTTCAGCTGCAACCCATCTTTGGGAAACATCCATACACACTCATACACTACGGGCAATTTAGCCTACCCAATTCACCTATACCGCATGTCTTTGGACTTGTGGGGATACCGGAGAACCCAGAGGAAACCCACGCAACCATGGGAAGACCATGCAAGCTCCACACTGAAATGCCAACTGACCCAGCCGAGGCTCGAACCAGCGACCTTCTTGCTGTGAGGCGACCGTGCTACCCACTAAGCCACAATGGCGCCCTAGAAATACTATTGTCTACATGAATAGAAAAATTGGTACCTCGTACCCCATGCCTTCGTTATTTCAGGGACTTTTGGTGGAATCCATTTTTTTCATGACAATTTACATTTCTATAACATTATTCGTAGTAGTATATATTTATTATATTCAAATGTATTATTTGATAGTATAATTGTTTGTTTAGATTTGTCCACCTGTCAGGTTTTAGAGATGTACGCAACACCAAATGGGGCGAAGGAATCGGAAGTGTGTTTGGATATAATATAACGTTAATATTGGGGCAGCGCTGTCACTTCACAGCAAGAAGGTCGCTGGTTTGAGCCTCCACTGGGTCAGTTGGCATTTCTGTGTGGAGTTTGCTTGTTCTCCCCTTGTTCGCATTGGTTTCCACCGGGTGCTCCTGTTTCCGCCACAAGTCCAAAGACATGTGGTATAGGTGAATTGGGTAAGCTAAATTGTCTGTAGTGTATGTGTGTGAATGAGAATGTATTGGTATTTCTCAGTGATGTTTGCAGCTGGAAGGGCATCCGCTGTGTTAAACATATGATAGATAAGTTGGTGGTTCATTCCACTGTGGCAACCCCAGAATAATAAAGGGACTAAGCCAAAAAGAAAATGAATGAATGAATGAATAACTTTAGTTTTGGTTTTATAAACTTTAAAATATTTTTTTTTCACTTCATTGTTATTGTTCATTTACTCCTTCGCTGGAAATTAGAATTTAATTTAGAAATAGTTTTGAAATAAATCTTTGCGCATAACAAATTAAATTATGAAATTAAATATGCAATGGATCTCTTCAGTGAAGTGCGTTAATCCACCACAGTTTACCGTTTCCACGGCTGAAAGGAAAAGGCTGAATGAAACAGGCTCATTATGTAGATGGTCTTTAAACTCACTCTTTAACCATTTTCTTGCTATTGAAGTGTTCAGTTTTTCATCTTACAAAGTCTACCATGTAAATAAACTCTGATTGGTTACTGTAAATGCACGTTATGCCAAAAACACACCCATAACACATTACGAGAATAAGGACAAACCATTTAGACGTCAAGATCGAAATGTTCTTGGTAGGATGCTGAGGTGCCTTACTGGCTCCCAGACCCCTAAATGAGAACCAGTCTTCTAAAATAAAAATGTATTTAAAATATGACTTTACCTCTGTGAAAAAGGCTCCACTACAACCTTCTTGCTGTATGTGAGATAGGATGAATTCAGCAAGGGAATTATGCTTCTGGTCTTCAAAGTATACCCTTGACAAGTGCTCACTTTCTACATTGGAGAGGGAAGTGCAGTCGAGCCGAACCACAGCATCTGGTGTTGCACAGTTCAGAAGGATCGATTTAGACTCATCTAAGATCCCTTTTCTAGGATCTGAGAGCTCCTGCCCTTTGAGCAGCTCTGTGACTTGCATTACTACCGATGCACAAGTGTCCGAGTGGTAGCCAATGAAAGCATCAGCTGGACTGTAGCGGCGTGCACTGGGAGCAACAGAATGCTTGTTTTTAACATCAGTGAAGCAACGAACCCACTGTTCAAGGTTCTCAACAATGTCCTTTTGCTCACTTTTCAGTAAGGTATTGAGGTCGAGATAATGTTTCTCCAACCTGTTGATCAGTGGAATGGGAAACTGCTTGTACACAATGTCTTTCTCCTCAATGACAATAAGCCTGAAATCTTTGTGCACTCTGCATTTGACTCTGTGGGTTCCAAGCCCCAAATCCACATATTTCTGGCCTCCAAGGGTAACGTAGTATTGGTTGAGAGCATCATACAAGCTTTCGTACAAATTCTGCAAGTTCAGAAGCACAATTGTTTGACCAGTTTCCATGCAAATTTTGACACGGTTGATGTTGCGGCATATCTGAGTGTACTCCTGGTCCTTTGGAAAGCTTGAGCCAAAGATAATTTCCGGTTGGCACTGGTCTGAAAAAAACGTTTGTTGAAGAATGCGAAGGGCTGCATAGTTTTTGGTCAGAACCAGAAGGTATCTGCATTCCTCATCTTGTCCAATGGCTGTGACATTCTCTCTTACGAGCTCAATGGCGCTGATAGTCTCAAGCTTCGGTTTGATGTTTAGTCTGCTGGTGAAAACTGTGACAGCATCCACATTGTCCTTGCCACTGAAGTTTCTCAGCACTGCCTTCACAATCTGTTCTGCACTAGGCTTCTGATCACAAGCTTTAGCAACAGCAAACATCATCTTTATCAAGCTGTAATAGTCTCGTAGACCAAAGAAACCTTTTCCCTGTTTCTTACAGATGTTCAGGTAAGCATGGGCAAATGGCTTAAAGCACTCTCTCACTTTCTCAAGAATCATGGCATCCGAGGAGCATATTCCTTTGGCACTCTCAATCAGTTCCTTTTCATCAGGATCACCACGTGAAACAAATATCCCTCTGTTCATCTTGGCTGGGTCCAAAGCCCAGTTTGAGATGCCAATGAATCCTACCTTCTTGTGTGGTGACGGCTGATCGTCTATGCATCCCTCTTCGAGCAAAGGATGCAGAGTTTTCAGAGGCATTTTTTGGGAATCTTCAGCCAAGCCTATCTCATCTAGCACTACTACAGAGACATACTCTGTTAGATTCTTGCCTTCCTGAAAACGGGCACATTGCTTGAACGTATTGATGATCCCTTCTGGTGTAGAATGAGGACTACACTGGAAGGAAACCAGATGAATCTGCTTCAGTTTTCTAAACAGATCAGAATGGGCTGCTTGGCCTTGCATGCCATCTGCAACCAGAGTTTTTGACAAGGACTTGGAGCTTCCGGGCTTTCCAACCAAAAACAGAGGAATTCGTAGTTCAATGCAAATGACCATCATGAAGACATTTTCCTTCAAGGCATTGTTTCGGGCAATGTTTTCACCCAATGGAACACCATTCAGAAAGAGATCCTGCATCACTGAGATTTCCTGCATCACTTTCATTGGGCTGTAGGTCGCTGGAAAATGCTTGCAAATTTTTTTTCTGTATTTCTCTTTGTCCTCCAAGCAGGCATGGTAACATACACCAACTGCCATTAGTAATGACCAAAGAATTGGGTTTCTTTCATCAGTATCTTTCGGATGTTGATCGTTTTTCTCTGTTCTCTGAACACTCTCAAACTTGTCAAGCTCTGAGAGTAACATTAAATGCTTTTTGTAGAACCAGCCAAAAACTTGCATGCAGCGCTCAACATCCCTCAGACTCACAAAACTGCATTCATCCTGTCTTGTACGCATATACTTCTGTGAAGCTGACAGAACATCTGTAATCACTGTGATGTAGTCTGAAGGAATAGAATTAGTTTCAGTCACCCTTTCTACTATCTGTTTGATGTACATTTTCTCAGTATGGTCATTGAGTTGTCCAAAGTCCCAAATTAGTGGAATCATGCTAGGTGGTAAGGCCTGCACTCTGTACACTAGCTGGCGAAGTGGAATGGACCCAAGTTTTTCATCAGTTTCCTCAGCACGAACTCTGTATCCCAATCCTGCTGACTCCAACCTCTTGATCATTACATCAGTGTGTTTCCTGTATGGATTGCAAGCAGCAATAATTTTCAAGCCAGTGTTGTCTGTCAAATTATCCCCCTCAGCAGAGTTGTCGCAGAGGATTTCTTTAATGCTGCTAATAGCTTCAGTTGTGTTTGCTTCATCAAAAAACAACACTGTGTCAAACCCATAATCTAGCTTGTTTCTTAACGCCATGGCCTCTGCTTCTCTGACTTTGGTGTAAATCATTTCCGAGCTCGTTCCTCCATGAACCTTGACTAGTTTCATGTTATCAGTGGCAACTCCACTTCTGTGCATCTCACAGAGGAATTTGATTAGCCTAGTCTTCCCACAACCTGTCTCGCCCATGATTATTACAGGAATCCCACAGCGGAAACGCATGTGAACTGCCAACATTTTCAACATGTTGTCCGTGGTGAGCTCATATGTCTCATCTGGGTCAAGAGGCCATTGTATTCCCAACACCCTGCAAAGTCTCTCAATTTTTTCCCCTCTTGGGAGCTGGTCAAAGTCAATATTGAAGGGAACTCTCTGTAGTTTAAGGCCCTCGTAGAGCTCCATGGTCATGATGTTTTGCTTGATCACTCTGTTGGTTGACGGATCAACCGCATCAACCCCTTTCTGGGCATTTGGCTGTAGATGAAAGCCAATGAATGTCATGGAATCATGGTCATCGTTGAAGAATATGTACGGATGTGGTTCTGACTCCCATCTTTTTCTTATCTTAAAGGGAGCTAGATCCTCTTCATTGGCAGAGGATAAATCTTCATGCAGCCTGCCGGGACTCTGGTCAGAAATGCTAAGTGAAGGAGTTGCAAAATCTTTTGCCATGAGAATCATGAATTCAACAACAAAGTTTTTGAATCCCAACAGAGTGTCCCCTACGAAGGAAAAATCACAGAAAACTGATTGCTCACAATCCTGAAGCTGTAAGTTTAGGAACCAAGCAAAATTCCGCAATTCTGCCCAAGAGGGGTCTATTATGCCACAGTACACAAACAGCATCTGCAGGCATTCAACATGACTTCCCTCAACTCCTTGATACATAAATTCATCCAAATTGATGCCATTGTAGAAACGTTGCAGGTACTGATAAGGCCGTTGATAGGCCTCACTTCTGAACTCTTGATCATCCATAAGGGGATCGTCAGATAGTCCAAATGAGGGATCTTCCTCCATTCTCATTTCTAATTCAAGGACCTCTTTAGGTGAGCGGCAGTAGACAATTGGAAACACATCCAAGAAAGTAAAGGAAACTTTTCCACCCTAACAAGAGAGAACATTTTAATAAATTGTGAGGCATTTTTTGATTAATATGACAGTCCTAAGAGGCTATGCATTATTGCTTTTTTCTTTGTTTTGTAGTGATGTGAACAAGATAAGTTGTTTTCTTAAGATCTTGATTCAATTTTCTGGAATAAAGTGATTGTCTCTTGCTCAGAGCTTAAATTTCTTGTGATAACAAAAGCGTATTTTTGTTTGTGGTATCAATTTAACCAAAATAATTGACAATTTCATGGACCTTACTCAACACATTTTTTTAATGTTCTATGTGCAAGTCAGCTACTCCATAATTACTGAAACATATCTGGATGAGGTTTACTCTTTGATTAAAAGCTGCACGATATAACATGCTAATCTACATTAACATGTATTATTATTTACATTATCTACGTTACTATTTATTTATCTTTGCTTTTGGAATTACATTATGGTAAAAAAATAGGATTTGGTATCCAAAGGTAGCAGGTTTGAGTCCCGGCACCAGCAGGGATTGTTGGTGGGGAGAGTGAATTAATATCCACCTCAATACCATGTCTGACGTGATTCCCTTAAGCAAGGCACCAAACCCCCAACTACTCCCCAGCCAGTCCACTGTTTCGGGTGTATGTTTATGGGTGTTAGGTTGCTTTGGATAAAAGCATCTGCTAAATGCATAAAGGAAAATCAATCTTGAAAGACACAGATTTTGGTCTTTTTAATATGACTAATTGAGCATGTATGATTTATACTCATAAGCAATTTCTAAAACAATTAAAACTGTGTGTTGAGTATAGTCCAAAATTATATTCTTATGTTGAGATCACAGGAACATTATCATCTGAAGATGATGTAAAAACAGCTTTTATCATATAAAGATTGGAAAATAATTACAAGATGATAACAAGAAAAAAGATTTCAACAGTAAGTAAACCGAAAGTTAAAAAAAAAAAAACAATTGTGCATGGCCTCTTGGGGCTTCAGCAGAATAATGACAATTCCTAATTCATTTAAGCAGTTTACTTACAGCTCTTCGATCATTTTGGGATTCACCAGGTCTTAGAATCTCAATGACATACAAGTGCTTATTACTGCTTTTCCACATGTTTCCTTTTGAGTCCGTAAGATATCCAAGGATCAACAGCCTGAACAGAAATTCATGGAGTCCTTTCTTCACCTGCAAGTATATGAACCATACTGAAAAACGCCGACAAGATTTCCTTCAAGTGACTCATCGAATTAAAACAAATAAAAAGTTAAATCATGAAACTACCATGGTGGTGACGTCAAAATGATAGACCGAAAGATCATTTTTCTTGAGGACACCGATCAAGGACTGAATGATGGCATTTTCATCTACTTTCGGCTCAGTTAACCTGATGCATTTTAGCTGTGAAGGCTTCTTGGAGTTCTTCTTCAGTTTCTCGTACAATCGCTTAATGTAAAGTGATTTTCCTAAAATGAATTACAGCATGTTACAATACTTGCAAACCTATTTACACTCATCAACCTAACAAACGACAAGGTAATTTTTTTAGCCACATTTAAAATCACAAATTATGGAAATTAACCAATTTAGTTCAACAACTTCAAGGTATACTCACCAACTCCTGATCTTTCAGAGGATACAACTCCCACATTCTGCCTGTCTTTGAAAACAGCTGCAGCACTGGATATGTCCACTGGGACTGTAAAATGCCTATGAAGGTATTGCTGAATACTGTGTATTGGCTGCTGTGGAATCAAGTGCAATCTAAACTGGCTAAACGCTGACGGAAGGTATGCATGTTCTTTGTTCGATTCGCAGATCAGCACAAGCCGGTAATCCTTTGTAGTCTGTGCATTTTGATTCTGAAAGAATTTCTCCACTTTGTAGCTGACTTCATAGTTGAGTTGGTTCACATAGAGCATTGTATAAATCTTCTTCCCCCTGTAACCAGCAGAGAGACAGCGCCTGAGGAAAAGTTCCACTTCTTCATATGGAGTGGAAGCACTACAAAGGAGTACTTCATCATAGGTTGGTAGAGGCTCATTCTTGCTGTTCATGTAAATTGAGATGCATGAAATCAAAATTTCTTCAGAAGGGCAGATGATTAGGTTTGGTCTTCCAGAAGCAATTCCATTTGGAAGTTCTCTCAGAATGGTCCTTGTTTTGTCACGCTGTGACATATCACCCTCATTTTCCCTGGGGCTATTGGCCAAAATTTCAAGAAGATATCCAAGACTTGTGACATCAAGGGAGTCTGGCAGAAATGTCTTCATGTCTCGCATGTAGTTGTTCCAAATCACACCTAGTTTTTTGGATCCATCAGCATCCTCCAACTGTTGGACCAAATCATCAGATGTTGGACATGGCTTCTCAGTACTTTCATTCTCAATCATACTAGGGACTTCCACAAAGGTTTGAAAGTCTAGGTCATCGTTTTGGTCAGGACCTTTCCTAATTAGATCATACTGAAGCCTGTGCCAAGCTTTTCTCAAATCCAAAGTGGAGCAACTAGGTTTGATAAAGGAGAGCATCATCAGAACTTGATCGTCCATTTCCTCCACATTACTGAGAGCAAGCTGATGGCACAGGTAGACCAGCTGTTCTGCAGTGTAGTAGTTTAAGTAATAGTGCTGAGATCTTTGCTTGTCCATAAAATCTTTCCAGAAGTATAGGCAGCTCTCCATTTTCTTACAGACTTCGGGCAGCTGTTCTGTGACATCACCTTCTACCATGACAACACTGACAACACTGCCTAAGTTGAAGTCCATGATGATGCATGCTTCTTTACTATTACAGTTGATGTTTGCCTCCCAGTGTCTGAACAATGGACTTCCAGCAACATACAAATCAATAAATGCGGAGACCAACCTCTGTACACTGGCAAAAACCTGGAAACAAGAAATATGTTTAAGTCACGACAAATTAAGGGCCATGATGAAACAACCAATTAAAGAACTAAAAAGTGAAAAGACACCTCTGCAAATTGATCGACTTCACACTGGCCCTGTTCTCCTTTGCCAGACATTAGCATCAATTTATTCTGAAGATCCCTGAGGTCTTCAAGAGAATAAACGCGTGTCTCACAGCCTCCATCATGCTCTTCCATAATGTGTAGCTTCAGAATATTTTCCAAGCACAACTGAAAAAAATAAAGATTGAGGTGTTGATTATTCTGACAAATTGTCTGCATCGATTGTGATATTCAGGGATAACACACATTTTTGTTCTGTTTGCTTTTCTTTAAAAATTCTGTTAACCTGTAGCTTAGGCTGAAGTAGCTTTAGAGTTTGTCAAATAGTTATCTGAAGTTTGTTCCTCGTCACTGTCACCACTGGTTTGCTTGGTTTGGGACTTGTGGAGCACATTGCTGGATTTGCTCTTCAGTGTTTGGAATTTTAGCAGTGACATTTATATTACACTGAATTGAACTAACTGAACTTCAACTCTGAAAACTGGACTGAAGCAGTTTCAACTCACTAAAACCTCTTTTATGTTAAGTTGTTTTGACAGTCTACAATGTAAAAGCGCTATAGAAATAAATGTGAATTAAATTTGGTAGACCAGCAAAACTACATTTCATTGGCCTGGTTTTTCAAGCAAACACCTAGATCAAGAAGATCCATTTAGCTTATCATTTGCCAATACAAATCTGTCCAAACAATAACCCAATTTCCATGCAAGGCCAATTAACAAAGTAGGGTGAAGCTGCAGGCCCGGAGACCCAACTGCAAGCTCAGACCTGCACACTCACACCTGCACGCTCACACCAGCATTTTCAGACCTATCATTTTCTCAGACAGTGCCACCTGCTGTTGAGTTGGGTGAAGCGGCAAGTCCAGAGACCCAACTGCATGCTCAGACCAGCACTTTCGCAGCTTGATGATGTACTGGACCACGTCCACTACATAATGGACGATTGCCTACAACTCCCCTACCCTAAACCCAACTGTCACAATTGTATGGGCGTTACCTTAGTGGGCCGTACAATGTCCATTACATATTGGACCTCGTCCAGTACGTCATCATGATTACAGACTGCAGCGAGGACATCTTGGCACTTTCTAGCAAGTAGCAACATCGGACACATGACCCTAACCCTAACAATAGGTCTGGAAGCGCTGGTCTGAGCCTGCAGTTGGGTCTCTGGGCCTGCAGCTTCATAATGTTGAATGAACAAGATTGTATTCCAGCTGGTCAATAACTGATAACCAGAAACTATTGAACATTTTTCCAAAATAAGTCTTTAAACTGTTTTTCCTTAAAAAAAACCTAGCACAATGTTGGCAAATATTTTTATATACCTTCTTCTGATTTTGTGCACTGATAACGTAGACACCCTTTGAGTTGATTGCTGATGCCAGAGATAGAGAGGACAGTTCCACTGACCCATGGCTGTCTTTGACTGTCTTCAACCATTCTATGTGTCTTGCAGAGTCACACTGAAACAAAGAAAAATAATGACGAAAACTAGAACTAGAACTAGAAAACGCTAAAACGTTTTATCTCACTTTTCAAAGCTAGGAGATACTCTTACCAATTTCTTAGGGAGGTTGGAGTCATTGTCAAGTGCCTTCCATAATTTTTTCAGCATCTCGTTAAAAAGCCTAAAGCCAGCATCTGGCTTTAAATCATACAGCATTGACGAATATCCAAGAACTGCATCATGAAAACACGCTACACGATCCACATCTAAATCATTCTCTCCAGCAGAGATGGAAGCCAAATCCACAAATACTTTCAACTCGTTGATGTCTGAAGTGATAGAAAGTTATAAAACATTCAAAATAATGCATTCAATTTCAATTACCAATAAGAAAAACACCAATGATTTACCTTCAAGAGCCTCTTTAACCCAGATAACAAAGTTCTTTCTGTGGCCAAGTTCCTGAAGGCACAGTCTACGCGACTCTGTGATGTCCACAAGCACATTTTTTGCCTGAATCAACTCATTGTCAATGCTGTCTAGACGCTCACTTTTAAACTCTGAGTGTGTCTGAAGAAAAAAAAAACAAATTGGTTTATCCTTATTCCTTGTTTTAATGTCCTTGTAAAATAGTTAACCTAATGGCAAAAACTTACAGTTACAAGCAACTTCTCCAACACCTGGAAGTCACCTTTGAGGCAGAGGGTCTCTCTGACCATCATGACCACCTTTGCCGACTCTACTGCCAGATGAAGCTCATGGTACTGCTTGATCTGTTGGATTCTTGTCTGGACCCAGCATTGGTCATCATTGAAATCTAGTTTGCTCATGATCGCAACTTCTGCTGCCAGTTCATCATACTTCCCCTTGTAAGCTCTGAATATTTCATCAATGTCTTCAAAATCAATGCTACCATCTTTAAGACTTGTGTATATGTTTCTGTAGGCAGCATGACATGGTAAAAATATCTCTTCGTTAAGATCGTCAAGTGTGATAGTCAATTCGTCCTCTGAAAGATTTCCATCTTCCGCACGCTCTACAAACAATGCTGCCTCGTTCCCCCAGCGCAATTTGAAAATATAGCTGTCTTTAAAGATGTCTAGGATCTCGGCCAAAGATCGAACATCATCTTGTAGTTCAAAGTAGGGAACTTCTAGTGATGCTCCACTTGGACTTTGGTTCAATGAATGAACGTCCATAAACAAGTCCAGATCCATCTCATTCATATCATTGTTATACAAGTCTTCCAAATATTTGAAATCAACTGTAAAACAAATGTATTATTAAAACAGACTTACAAATCAGATTTAAAAAGCAATGTAGTACTGGCTGGAGTCACACTTTATTTTGATGGTCCATTTGATGAATGTAAGTTACATTCATTCATTCATTTTCTACTGCTTTTTCCGGGGCCGGGTCGCGGGGGCAGCAGTCTTAGGAGAGAACCCCAGACTTCCCTCTCCCCAGACACTTCCTCCAGCTCCTCCAGGGGGATCCCAAGGCGCTCCCAGGCCAGCCGAGAGACATAGTCCCTCCAGCGTGTCCTGGGTCTTCCCCGAGGCTTCCTCCCGGTCTGACATGCCTGGAACACCTCCCTAGGTAGGCGTCCAGGAGGCATCTGAAACAGATGCCTGAGCCACCTCAGCTGATTCTCTTGATGTGGAGGAGCAGTGGCTCTACTCCGAGTTCCTCCCGGGTGACAGAGCTCCTTACTCTAACCTACCCTAATGTAAGTTACATTGCAACTAATTCTCATTAAATTATAAGTAGACTGTTAGGTTGGGGTTAGGGTTAGGGATAGGGGTATCAACAGATATTAAGCAGACAGTCTACTAATACTCAAATGGACCATCGAAATAAACTGTTACCCTGTCCGGTGTTCAATAAATAGCCTATACCCTTCACATGCTCCTCCACATTGTGACACATTGCAATCAGAGCTCCTGCAAGTGCACTCTCATGATAAACAGCCTTCACCTCTTCTTGTCTGGTCTGAATCAATGCCTTCATAGCATTGGCGTCCTTGTATTGTTCTTCTTCAGAAAAACAGTCTAGGAGAACAGTAGATCAGTGACTCCACATGTTATAAAATCAATGTACAAAGCGTTCAATTTTCACACATTTACCTAAAGTAAGCAGCTCAAGGAAAACACTTCTCTTTTCCAGGATGTGATTGAGCAGCTTCATCTTTATTTTCCCTGTTACAAGTTGATTTAAAATGTTTGTGAATAATGAAGTTGCCATGGCAAATTTCTCTTTAGCCTCGTCAGAAAGCTGATCGATCAGTTTTTCATCAGCACCTGCAGAACAAGAAAAAGACTCTTTTATGCTCTTTCTATCTCAGTAAGGGTGCTTTCACACTTGGTTTACTTGCCTGGACTGCACGCCAAGTTCAATTGTCCCCCCTTGCCACCTTCTCGATTGGTTTGTGTTCATACTGTCTTTTTTCCTTCTGAACCCTGGTGCGCTTGCGTCATCAAGCCACTGTTTTGTGTACGGCTGTTGCCAGGTGACAGACACGAAAGCAAAGTGCAAAATGGAAAGACGTCCGCACTCCACACATCGCAGCCGTTTCGCTTTTACTGAACCTTTCAGTTTTGGACATACAGAAAGCGACTCATGTCTATCTGCCGCAAAAATAATATAAACGTTCAGAACATCACACGATGTCTGCAGAAGCTGTTTTTGGGTAAGTCAAGTAGACATTATCACTGTGTTTGCCCTGCCAGATACAGTACGTGATACACAGACTCACTCACATGCTCACGTGCACGCAAATGTTACAAAAACTATAGTTTGTTGTATTTTTGACAGTTCACTTCCGCTATTTGGTACGGTTGAATTCATACCAGAAGTGTACCAGACCAGAGTTCGCGTGAACCGTACCCCAGACCACCTCTTTCAGGCGGCCTCGGGTACGGTTCGTGGGTGCGCACCCGAGTTCAGAAGACACGTTCACACTAGCTAAACAAACCGTACTCTCAAACGAACGCAGGTGTGGACCAAAAGTGCTAGTGTGAAAGCCCCGAAAGCATAAACAGTTGTAAAATTTAACAAAGCACTGCCATGCAGAGCAAATCAAATAGTTACCATGAAGCTGAAATACATTCTTAGCTGCAGCCCAGTCCAAAAGATGTTTGAGAACAACTTCCTCTTCCTCCAGATAGGTTCCTTTGTCATCTTTTGGCCAGGACTTGAGTATGATGGTAGACACGAGATTTCCAAACCTCCAGTTTATCCGGAATTTATTGAATCTCTCAAAAAGTTTCCACTCAGATTTAGTCTGTAAAAAAGGTATGGATATAGTGCGTGCACATTCAATCACACACAAAAAAGTCTTCATAGCAACAGCTTTGTACACTCTCCAAAGTAGCAGTTAAATTTCATTCATTTTCCTTTGGCTTAGTCCTGTATTTATCAGTGGAATGAACTGCCAACTTTTCCAGCATATGTTTTATGCAGTGAATGCCCTTCCAGCTGCAATCCAGTACTGGGAAACACCCTTACACTATCACATTCACACACACACACACACAGAGGCCAATTTTGTTTACCCAGTTTACTCATACTGCATGTTACTGGACTGGGTAAACCGGAGCCCCCGGAGGAAACCCACGTTACGTTGTGCACAAAAGAAGATGTAGGAAACCTGGAACCGCTGACTTAAAAAATCTGAAAAACAAATGCTATGAAGGTCAATGGTTACAGGTTTCCAAAATTCTTCACTGCAGATGATAATGATAATACTAGTGAGTCTCGAATGCATAAGGACTTCTTTTGTCCTGCATGCCTGTAGCTTTTGTTATAAATATCTTATTCTTGTACAGTCCCCTAATAAAACATCCACTGAAATGTGATCTTGGCAGCTTAAAATATGATTTGATCCAGGAAATCTGTGGTGAAATTAACATGATTTGGTTTATTAGTTTCCTTTTCAGGTTGGGAGCTTGAAACAAGATTATGGGGAATTGCCAGATGACCAATCACTCTGAAGAGCAAGAAAATGGGCCAGTGAATGCTTATGAATAGGCAAAGAAGCTCCTTCACATGTGTGGCTGCTGATAATCAGTGTATCACAGTATATAAGCAATATATAAGCAGCACCCTGAGAAGCTCCTGACAGACTTCGCTTTAGAGCCAGTGCACTGAAGAGAGACACACTGCTATCACTAAGAGCTTCAGTTTTGCATCCAGGGAGTTGACAACTGTTTCAGCAGCAGTCAAGCTGGGCAATTCACCCAGCCCCTGGGCATTTCACTGGGTGCGTTTAAGAGTAGTCTAAATGAAGCAATTTCCCTAAGACAGCAACATGGTCAGCAAACCATCTTTTTCAAGTTGTCGTACTGGCCAAGGGTTTCTGAATGCAGAAGATTCCTGCCACCGGATGATGGGCATGAGAGCTATGCCGCATGTCTTGGGGTCCAACATGTAGAGGCAGTTCTCATGTGCTCTTACACTCCCACCACTCTGGATGTAGTGAGAATGATAATCACACTTGTGGTCCAGGAATGCCACCTCTGGCTTACCCTGGTGTATATGCTTGATCCCGACAAAGCTCACTTTCTTGATGCACCCATATGCCAGACGACACCGTCAGAGACTTCACCAAGTAGTGAAAGAGAAGACAAAAGTGATGGGTTACATCATATACCAGAAGGCTCAAAAACTACTCCACCATTGGGACCTATCTGCATCACCTGCTCCTTGCCAAGAGCGGTAGCTTCTACATCGCAGCCCTTTCCACCGGCTAAGCGACTGCGTCAACACTCCAGCTTTGGGCCATCATTAACTCCATAAACGGACTGGGCCATCCAGAAAAAAAGGGAGGCTGCTCTTTCCCCGGTGTCTGGTATGCCTGCTTGGTTGACCTGCATTTTAGGGATCAGTGCCTGCTATGCACATCCCCGCTCTGTGAAGCCATATGCCTAGTCAGCCATGGTGAAGTCCCTCTTACATACTGAACCCATGTCTGCCCCACCAGCTAAACATCTTGCCAGTCTGCACTGCCTTTCAGCTCATAAGCTTGATGCACCTTGCTATGCTCTCACAAGTGTTTCAGAGCATGGATTGCAAAAACTATGTAGAAATGTTTTTGTCAAGAAAATGAACATTGCTTCCCTTCCCTTTAAGATTATTTCTTATCTCAGCATGGAACAGGACTCGATCTCCTAAACAGTGCACCTCACCGAGGATTGCACTGGGCTGAAGCTAGCAGAACAAACCTCAGCTGCAATGGCCTATCAATTGCCAGGAGCTGTGGACTGTTTTTTCGCTCTTCGGCCATTGCTGGAAGGAAGCACGTGTTGGTCAGGACGGACAACATGGCAACAATTATCAACCAAATAGGTGGTATACATTCATGGCACGTGCCCCAGCTTACTGGCCATCTGCTCCTCTGGAGTGACGCATGGTTGGCTTAACCATGCAGACTCCACCCCGCTGTGGTCCAGCTGATTTGGGAACGTTTTGTGGAAGACCTGGTTGACCTGTTTGATTCGTCCAAGACATCTTATTGCCAGGGATTTTATTCCCTGACCAAGGGCCCCATCGAAATAAATGCGCTGTCTCACAGAACCTGCAAAATTATGCATTTTCCCAAGTAAGCCTGCTCGTACAGACCCTGTGCAAGGTCAGGGAGGACAAGAGATAAGCTGGAGCGAAGGCTGTCACCCTCCACCCTGAAAGTCTAGGTTGCATCATCTCTGCTCACCATGATGCAGTAGATGGTGGTGGATTGAGTAGGCACCACCTGGCCATCTGGTTCCTCAGAGGTGTGAGGTGGTTAAATCCATCCTCTCCTCCCCAGACGACCTCTTGGGATCTCTAAATAGTCCTCTTGAAAGCCATTTTAGCCATTACACTTTCTCCAATAGTGAATAATACACAGACTTTCATCTCCATATAGCTAAGAATTTCTAGCTCAAACCATGATTCATTCTGAGAGGCATTTGAAAAACAAAAAAAACCTACTATTCTTAATGCAAAACTCATCATAAACTGTAATACATGTATAGCCTGGTCGATTGAGTCAGATTGCTTTCTCACTACAAATAAATATATCTCTCCAGAACTCGTTTTCAAGTAGATGTGCCTTTGAGTGAAATTACTGTGTTTCCATCTGGCCAAATCAACCAAGATGAAAAAAATGTGGCAAATTCTAAAACATCACACAGAGTGTGAGAGGAACAGAAACAAAAGATTTAGGATTTCTAACTAGAGAGAGAAGAAAAGGCCAGAGACTCTGAACTTGGTGTTTCTGGTCTTTTCTTCTCTCTGTAGTTAGAAATCCTAAATCTTGTGTTTCTGTTAAATCATCTTCACACACCATATTTAGGGTGACCTTAAAGCAGGTCTGTATCTCCAAAAATACATAAAAAAAAAAAATTATGCTGCTTCTGATTTGGTTTCTATCCTGCCTTTGCTGTGTTTAAGACTCTCAGCAGATATACACTGCTGCAAAAATGTAATGTAGCAACAAGCAAACCACTTTGAATCAAGGTACTTTCATCTTTGCGCTTCAGATATTTAAGTACATTCTGCACCTACTTCAGTTTCTCATCTATCTGTTACAGATTTTAGGACCACTTCCATGCTCCAGGAAAGTCTATAGCACTTCATGGGCTGACAAAATGGATTTCATCTCCTTCCCCTAATGCACTACTGAAGAAATCTCAGATGCAGGCTAACAAACAATCTTTAAAAAAAAAAAACATGTTATTAGTGTTTTCCCTGATGGGTTGCATGTGGAAGGGCATCCGTTGCGTAAAACATATGCTGGAATAGTTGGTGGTTCATTCCACTGTGGCGACCCCTAATAAATAAGGGACTAAGTCAAAGGAAAATGAACGAATGAATGGGATTAGTGTGTACATATATCTAAAAATGTAAGTATATTTTTGTCTAAATTTCAATTGACCTCCCGCTTGTTTTGTTACATATAGTTTGTTTCTTTGTTTCTAATTTTTTTGTTTCTCAAATCAGTAACTTTCAACTTTTTTTGGAATGTTTAATTGATTTAGCAATAAATGGTTTCATGTTTTTAAATATTTGATTGTTTTAATGCCACTTATTTCTAAAGCACTTTAAGTTAAATAAATGGAAGTCTATGGAAACAGGCTCAGTTTGAGCGCAGTACACCTCTTGCCAAGGTAAACAAACAGTTTGAAAAATGATTTGTGTATATTATACTGCCATTTAGTGGAGGAATAAAAGAGCTGCTAAGCAGGTTAAAAATATGACATAAAACACTATTAACATCGATGCAATCGTTTTTGAAATTGAACCATGCGATTTTATTGTGCTGAAAACTGAAATGTTGGTATGTAGTAATGGAAAGACTCTTACCTGGCATATGGTGCTAACGGCTTGGAGAGCACACTTCTCTACACTATTCACCAAATAAGGCTGGGAGTCTTTAAGTTTCTCAATATTTGAGCAATAAGCCTCGATCTGGTCTAGATGATCTTCCTAATAAGAGTTGGAACAAACAGTTTTACCAATACAGAAGATATATGTCAGCGAAAACATTTTACATTAATAATTACACCGTTGATAAAATGGAATAGTATGTATTCATATACTGTATACTGATTTACATTTCAAGTTTAAAACTCTAGTTCAAAGTTGATTTGCTGTCACTATAAATTGTAACTGCAAGAAGCACTGCCAGTGTTTTACTACAGTATTCGCTTACAAGAGGAATAATGCAGGTATTTAAAAGTGCTGATGAGACTGAAAGTCAATCGTTTACAATGTTACTTAAAAAAATATAATAATAATTTAAGGCTTAGGTATTATTAATTACCCCTCATGTCCTTCCAAACCTCTGAGACATTTGCTGAAGGTTTTTAGAATGACCAAAACAACATTTCAGAGATTATTTCATAATGTGGTCAGTCCACTGGTTTGTCTATTAATGCCATCACATTTCTGTTCACGTTTACTGAAGAAATTCCAGCATGTGTTTCCATCATATTTTATGCACATTTTCTCTTACTGAATAAAAAGTTTATCCAACTCAGATGTGCGCATACATAACGCACATTTTCAAAATGTATGCATATATTGGTGGTACTATTGAGCAACTTTTATTCGCATATCCGAAATGCACATAAAGATAGGTGGATGGAAACATAGCTATTGTTGTCTATAGAGGATGAAGAAGCTCTTGGATTTCATTTAGAACATCTTAACTTGTGTTCTGAATAAAGGTCTGGAAGGTTTGGAACAACATGAAGGTGAGTAATTAATAACATGATTTTCTGGAATTGTGCTAAAAATACCTGTTGATATTTTCCCTCAAAGTCTGTTGTAAATGTCTCTTTCCATTCGTTAACGAAGTCCTTACACGCGAAATCAATGCCAATAATGTTATTCCAGATCTGAAAACAAAACATTATTATAATATATTCATTAGATTTTGTAAATCTTAGACTTTTTGGACAGTGTGGTATACAGTATATAAAAAGTATTCTTCAACTTACCTCAGTCTCTGTACTGAAGCTGGTACCCATCAGATGACTTGAAAACAGATGACTGTTTAAAAGTCTGCCTTTAAAAGTCTGACGCATCCATGCCCTGACAGTTTGTTTGGTGTCATTGAGAAGCGCAAGAGTCTTTTCAGGAAATGAGTCCGCTTTTTCTATTGCCTTGGGGTTGAAAAAATATACATACTGAAGCAATTTTAAGTCTTTTGAATATCTTTTGCATACTGTCTTTAAGTAATTTACTATGTCCCTTTTTGCAAAACGTTTCTGATGTCCCCCTAGAGCAGGGGTCATCAACTGTATTAGTCAGAGGGCCAGAGTTTTACCAAACAGTCTACTTAGGGACCGGACCCCCAAGAAGAAATCAAATAAAAATCTAATTTTGGCTTAACGTTATGTTTAATGTTTATACCTTTTCCATTTCGTTACAAAACTGAAGGCATTTGATTCAGACTCCCATCACCTATACCACAGTCAGCCACTAGGAGTGATAGATATTTGGCCTCAACTCAATTAGGCTAAGTCAACAAGTGGAAATGTAACTTTAGCCATTGATTAAGCACTGTGAGTAGCCCGTCTCAGCATTGTGAATTTAATTCAAGCCCACTTAACGTTCATTTGATGTGCGGACATTATTTGTGACCTGTTTTGTTCTGGTACCACGATATTTATTTACCATGCTATTTTAGTTGTGCCAGATTGTTTTTCCTCCTATTTTTAGTCCTGAGGCAGACGTCCCAAGTCTCCCGGAAGTTCCGCGAGTCTCCCGCAAATGCATAGAGATTCCGGGATGCCCGCAAATAAATGACAATCTCTTGGAAATCGCGCGTCTCCCTCCCTCTCCTCAAATGCATTGTGCATCCCTCTCCACTGCATCCCTACTTGCTCTTCACCGTAGACGTCTCGTGCACACGGCCTACACCCCACCGGTCTTCCCTTACTAAAACCTGTTTGAAACAATAAATGCTTAACGCCGCATAGTCTGTCCTCATACAGTGTAGCCTAAATATAGTCATAAATGGTGGTTATCCTGACAAGAGACTCAGTTGTTGTTATTTTTAGTTGCTTTAATAGTGTAGACCACTGTTTTCTTTTTGATCCTCACAAGTTTGGAATCCAGTCACGGACCGAATTAAATGGCTCAGCAGGCTGAATTCGGCCCGTGGGCCCCCAGTTGATGATCAGTGCCCTAGAGTGTTTATGTGAAGTTCCAGCTCAAAATACCACACTAATAATTGTTTTAACACTTTGAATCTGCCCCTTTTAGGCTTTGATCCAAATTGTACTGTTTGGTGACTGTAGCTTTACACTTAAATGAGACTGTGTTCCTTTCAATAGAGAGCGGAGCTACAAACGCCTGTGCATCAGCATAGCGGCAGATTAAAAACAGGACTAACGTTACCTTTGTAATAAAAACTGAAAATGTAAAGTGTCTCAGAAGGAGACGGAGACTCTATGGAGACTACAGTGTTTATTTGTGCATCTAAGGGCGTACTCACACTATGCTATCCAAACCGTGCCCATGTTCGTTTCCCGAATCATTTGAGAAGTGTGAGTGCTCTGAATGGGGCTCAGGCATGGTACAGTTGGCCGGCCTTGGCCCGGTTGGAGGCGGTGTGCCTGAGCACGGTTCACTTGGGCTTTGGTGCCGTACACTTGTAGTGTGAGTGCAAAGCGCGCCTAAGCCCGAAACTGAAGAGGAGACGTGACTTTAAGGGACTGTTTAATATGGATTTATTAATCAATCTTACTGTTTAATGAACGCAAACTGTCGTAGATTATTAAAGACACAAACCCCTCACTGCACGACAGCTGCACCTTCAGCAAACCTCCTAATTCCTGCAGCACGAGGACTTTATGATTGTTTATGAGCGTTAGCAGTGGCTGATCTGTTCAGCAAAATATCTGACTGTGTGTCACTGCATATCAAACCACTAAAACCATATAATCATATAAAAGAAATGTCCACTGTTCTGAGTGACAGCGCTTCTCTTAAACTGAACAGTGCATCATCGATGCCGTAAGCATGCTCAGGCCCGAATGTAATGTGATTGCGGGCCGTCAGGGGAGACGGAAGGGGGGACAAGCGTGCTTCGGCCTGGTTCAAGGCAACTGTACACAGTGCAAGTACGCCCTAAAACTCCACATTTCTAATCCTGTTAGTCACTGGCATTATCTTCAGCAGGTGAAAACTCTATTGGCAGACGGCTGCTTCTCACTTAGGGCTGTTTATGCTAATAAGGAAGAAATCGACACTAATGGGCAGGGCTTTTACCCTCTGATAAAATGTATGGAAGAATGTCAATCAAAGGGTTTCTGCAGACTGTTTTTATCTAGTGTGATTATAAAAAAGTAGAATTAATAAGTTTTAACCATTAGAAGCTGGATATATTCACACACCATTGCCACACCACTGTGTCTAAACTCCTTATACAAGTGATTTATGCATAATAGGCCCCCTTTGAAACAAAGATAAAATGGAGTACCTGAGCAAATCCTGACACAGAGGCCACCAGGTTGATGCAAGCAACAGGGATACTGGTGTAATTTTGACTGTAGCCAAAGTAACGAACAAGACTGCAGATCTTCTCTAGAAGCTTGCAAGCTGCTTGTAGGCACTGGATGCCATAATCCACATCTGGACAGCTACAAGAAGAATGAAAGCAAGTTAACCATTAATTATGATAAGAAGGACCTATTTAAGAATGTTAAATCATGCACATGGGAAACTGTAAGTGGTCAAAATATCATCACCATCAACAGCCAACATCGACCATTTTAAGAGGTAATTATTATTTTTTTCAAATCACTTTAGGAATGCTCAAGCTTTTGGTGCTCTCTCATATCTTTTGATTCTTATTTCCCATTTCTTTTTACTTATTTTGTTGCACGATGAATAGTTTTTATGTATAATAAGCATTTACATA
>CAIGQQ010029784.1:980342-991593 GCA_903798035.1 Danio albolineatus
GACCATCAAAATAAAGTGTTACCCACCAGCCTTCTAGGTCCAAGTGTGCAAATCTCTTATTCCCTAAGGTGTTCGAAGTCATCCTACCTTTCTCCTGATCCAGACTGTTGGGTTGTGTTTTAGTGTTCTGGTCTGACGGATGAACCTTGGTGGATCGTCTACAGATCAGAATGCTGTCGTCCACAGATAGACGTGTGAGCACCATTGATATCAGTATACTCAATACCAAACACGTCAGACAGAAGGTGAAGTGATAATCTTCAGAGGACAAAAACACACAAGATAAACATTATTTAAGTGCACAGACAAACCAGCTGATCAACGCAGCTTTGAAATGCTCTAGTGTCCATGTATCCGTGTTTGCGCTTGGTGAACGGCGGTGAAGATTGGTAAAACTATGACCTTCATCCAATCAAATCTGTGACCACTAAATGGTTATATCACTTTAAATTTGTTCATGTCACGTGTTTTGCGTAGTCCAGGTAACAAATAGGTCAGTCAGACTAGCAGAGAAAAAAGGTTTGATGGCTGTTTCTGTGCAGTTAATAGTGATTTATGAAGAAAGGAGGCTTAATCCTGCTCAGTTTAATTCTTATAACCCTTTGGTAAAGTGGAGCGAGGTATGTGAAGTTGACTATTTAAGCCATATATTGTTCGTTTGTATGTATATGTTAATCTCGAGCTCTGCTTTTTATTAGGGGTTTCAAACTGCCTTCATATACTTCATCGTTTAGTTTTCATATATCTCTCTGTACGTTGTATCTTTATTTGTCTTAGTTTTCTGTATACGAGTTTTATTTATTGATTAATGTTGTTTCTTTGTGTAGTTTCACGGTGCTACGCAACGAAAGTTTAATGACTCTCGTCTTGAGCAAAAATAAAGAAAGAAGCACCCGTCAGAAACTCTCTGTCTCGTTCAAGGATGCCAAAGGGCAGTAACAATATCTGTTGAGCATATGAAAACACTCAACAGTGCTCAAACGTTAGCAGTAAATAGACATTTAAATATCAGTACCAATTAGTAACGAAGTCGATGCTTTTGACAACCCTAATACAAGTTTATGTAAATTTTTACTATAGTGATGTACACGACACAGACACAGCAAAATCCCCAATGTTCATGTCTTGTTCATGGATGCCATAGGGCAGTAACAATATCTGTTAAGCATATGAACACACTCAACAGTGCTCAAATGTTAGCAGTAAACAGACATTTTTGTAAATATCAGTACCAATTAGTAACAAAGTCGATGTTTTTGACAACCCTTATACAAGTTTATGTAAATTTTTACTATAGTGATGTACACGACACAGACACAGCAAAATCCCCAATGTTAAATTAGCACCCAATAGTGATCAATACTTTAATTTTTTCACGCTTAGACTACTGCAGTGCCTTACTAGCCAGCATTTCCAAAAGTAATATCAATAAATTACAATATGTCCAAAACTCAGCAGCCAGAAATCTGACGGGGACTAAAATTAGAGAACACATTACTCCTGTTCTGGAATCTCCCAGTCAGATTTCATATTGATTTTAAAATCCTCATGCTTACATACAAGGCCCTGCCTGGTTTGGCTCCACACCATCTGGCTGAACTTTTAACTTGGTGATCCCCTCACGCGACCTCCGTTCCTCTGCCTCTGGTCTTTTAACCGTCCCCTCCCAGTCTGCGGTCTATAGGTGACCGGGCCTTCTCATCTCTGACTCAGAGGCTCTGGAACTCTCTCCCCCATGACATTAGACACGCTGAATCATGCTGAAAACGCACTACTTTACACTGGCCTATTTATGGGGTGTGCATTTTTGGCTTTTGTTTTTTGATACTTGAATGTTTTATCAATTTTTAATGTTTTAGCAGTTGTGAATGTTTCAGCCGGAGTGATTCATTAGGGACCGAGCACCGGAACGGTGTGTAGGCCCTATTGGAATTGCTCCGTTTTTTATTATTATTATTATTCATTCATTCATTTTCTTTTCGGCTTAGTCCCTTTATTAATCCGGGGTCGCCACAGCGGAATTAACCGCCAACTTATCCAGCATATTTTTATGCAGCGGATGCCCTTCCAGCCGCAACCCATCCCTGGGAAACATCCACACACACACATTCACACTCATACACTATACGGACAATTTAGCCTACCCAATTCACCTATGCCACATGTCTTTGACTTGTGGGGGAAACCGGAGCACCCGGAGGAAACCCACGCAACCACGGGGAGAACATGCAAACTCCACACAGAAATGCCAACTGGCCCAGCCGGGGCTCGAACCAGCGACCTTCTTGCTGTGAGGCGAATGTGCTAACCACTAGGCCACCGTGGCGCCCTATTATTATTATTATTATTATTATTATTATTATTATTATTATTGTTATTATTATTATTATTATTCCACCCCTAATCGGGGCACTTTTGAGGGTCTAAACATGCCCAAAAACTCAAGAAACTTTGCACACACACTAAACGCGGTGTAAATGGTCGATTGATATGGGTTTTAAAAGTGGGCGGGGCAAAATGACTCGACAGCGCCACCAATCGGCACACACGTCAAACATGCCAAACTCTACAAAAAAGTCTCTTGGAGGAAAATCTCAAACTCAACAGGATGTCGGATATTTTTAACTTCCTGCGGCGAAAAAGTGGGGGTTTTGCCATTTCCAGGCGTTGTATTTTAACAAAGTCCTCCTAGGGATTTAATTGGATCAACACCAAAATTGACTTTTATCATCTAAAGGCCTTGGCGATGCTAAATTGCGAAGATCTAGAGTTTTCGTCTATGGGCGTGGCCGTGGCGGCCTCTCAAACTTTGACCATTCGCCACAAAAGAGGAAGTTGTTATAACTCAGGCATACATTATCCGATCAGCCTCAAAACTCACGCGTATGATGACAGTCCTGACCTGAACACGTTTACATGCCAATAACCAGATACAGTTATAGCGCCACCTGCTGACAGGAGGAAGTTTGTCATAAATCTGTGATTTTCTCAGGTTTTTTATATGTATCGGCTTAAATTAATATTGTCCGCTGTTCACTGTCGTGGTGGGGCCACCGGGCGGCGGTGAGCCCGTGGTGCGAGGTCCCTTTCATTTTTGCTTGCAGCTTTAGTTTTTACTTTTATTCTAAACTGTTTTATATCGGTGTGTTTTCTGTTTTGAAAAATAAGTTTTGAAAAATAAGTCTTAAAGGCGCTATATGAGAATAAATTATTATTATTATTATTATTTATATTATTATTATTAGTGCAGTAATTTCAGTACAGATTGGTACCAAAGTCAATACTTGCAGTGTTTAATTTAAAATGAAGCCAACTTTATGTTTCAGTTGATTAACTTACATATGATAGGGCTACAGGTGCCACCATTCGGCAGGTGATCGTTGAGGATGAGGAGGAACATGGTGAAGCTCAGGACCAAGGTGACCTTAAAAGTATTGCGTTCTCCTCCTTCGAACGGCACAGAGAAGCTCCCCAGGTCTGTCACCATTATTAGCACACTGGGCAGGATCAGGGTCACAAATGCACCAAACGGATTAATAGAAAGAAAGACCTGCACAGACACATGACCAATTAACAAAGCCACTCATAAATGAACAAATATAAGTTTAAACTCTCTCTTTAATAAGAGAAAATCCCAAAAATGAAATTGTATGCTCTTTTTTTATTTGGCTGGCATCTTACCAGAAGCTGATTTATCAATGGGCAAGAACTGGGCAGGTGTAAATGGCCTCCGAAATGCATTCAATGGCCCGTTTCCACTGAGTGATACTGTACGGTACGGGTCACCTTTATCAGGCTTGCGTTTCCACTTCTAAAGGGTACTCTTTTGGTGGGCGTGGTGTACAACAGAAAGTTTCAGTCGACGTTATTTTTGCTCGATGAAATGTCTACAGTAAAGCTGTACTGGTCGTTCACAAATCATACGAGAAGCACTTCTCACAAAACGGAGGCTTTATTATACACATAAATACTGGTGTATAAATGTTCATAACCGACCTTTCTATGAACATGATGTGATTATAACTGCAGACCAATGATGCCAAATAGCCTACTGTAACGTCTGCGATTATATAAAATAAATTACAGAAGAACTACACACAGCAGACGTGTTTATGCCTTATTTAGGCTCAAAAGCAATACAAAATATAGCCCCCAGTCAGTGCAAACCTCTCATCTGTATCTTTAATCTTCACTAGCACATGTAGCCTCACATTAGAGAGTAATTCCATCATTCCGAGTTCATAATAGTCTAGCAGTTTCTTCACGTTGAAACAATTATTTGCTCCTTTGTTTTTTCGGGCTTCTCCTTTGTTTTTGCAGGCGTCAGTCTCGCTTTTGTCTGTTTCTGAAAGGATCGAGTTTCAAAAGCACGTCAATAATCAAGCGCACAAGATTGGGTTTCAAAAGCACGTCAATAATCAAGCGCACGTTATTATCAGCAGCTCAAGAAGTTTGTAATTTCAAATAATCGACAAGGTTTGAGCTCAGGTCGACCATGGCTTGTTATTAAATGTTTATATTATTGCGGTGTATTGTCTCTCGGCTGTGTATTTAAACAATGGCGGGCCCTTTGTTTTCATTCTGGCTTGTTGCACGAGCAAATGACGTATATCTGCAAACCAAATTGTAAATTTTAAAGCGACTATCTAGCCGGCAGCTAGCTCTCTGCAACTCTCACATGGTCGCCCACTGAAGCTAAGCAGGGCTGCTCCCGGTCAGTACCTGGATGGGAGACCACATGGGAAAGCTGGGTTGCTGTCGGAAGTGGTGTTAATGAGGCCAGCAGGGGGCGCCCAACCTGCGGTCTGTGTGGGTCCTAATGCCCCAGTATAGTGACGGGGACTCTATACTGCTCAGTGAGCGCCGTCTTTCGGATGAGACGTTAAACCAAGGTACTGACTCTCTGTGGTCGTTAAAAATCCCAGGATGTTCTTCGAAAAAGAGTAGGGGTTTAACCCCGGCATCCTGGCCAAATCTGCCCACTGGCCTCTGTCCATCATGGCCTCCTAACCATCCCCATGTCACAATTGGTTTCATCACTCTGTCTCCTCTCCATCAATCAGCTGGTGTGTGGTGTGCGGTCTGGCGCAAAATGGCTGCCGTCGTGTCATCCAGGTGGATGCTGCACACTGGTGGTGGATGAGGAGATCTCCCCATTGTGTAAAGCGCTTTGAGTGCCCAGAAAAGCGCTATATAAATGTAAGGAATTATTATTATTATTATTATTACTATATATAAAGACTATATATAATTGTTTGGCACAGTGGAAAGAGTAATGAGGTTTGATTACTTATTTCACTCATTCATTCATTTTCCTTTGGCGTTGTCCATTTTTTATCAGCGGGAATGCACTGCCAACTATTCCAGCATATGTTTTACGCAGCAGATGCCCTTCCAGCTCAACCCAGTACTAAGAAACACCCATACAATCTCACATTCACACACACACACACACACAATCATGCAGTAAGGCCAAGTTTATTTACCCAATTCACCTATAGCACCTATATGTCTTTAGACTGTGGGGGAAACCAGAGCAACCAGATGAATTCCACATGAACATGGAGAGAACATGCCAACTCCACATAGAAATGCCAACTGGTCTAGCCAGGACACGAAACAGTGACCTTCTTGCTGTGAGGCGACAATGTTAACCACTGAGTTACCATGCCGCCTTGATTCATTCATTCATTCCTTCATTTATTTTCTTTTCGGCTTAGTCCCTTTATTAATCTGTGGCCGCCACAGCGGAATGAACCGCCAACTTATCCAGCATATGTATTACGCAGCGGATGCCCTTCCAGCTGCAACCCATCACTGGGAAACATCCATATACACACACTTACACTACATACAATTTAGCTTACCCAATTCACCTACTGTATACCACGTCTTTGGACGAAACCCACCCGAACATGGGGAGAACATGCAAACTCCACACAGAAATATCAACTGACCCAACCGTACCAGCGACTTTCTTGCTGTGAGGTGATCATGCTACTCACTGCACCACCGTGACGCCCTTACCTAACAGATTAAGAGGTTGGGGGTCATTTTGAGTTTTTGATTAATAAACCAACCCTGTCTAAATGTTTTGCTTAAGGCCACTAGAAAGCTCTGGTAAAAACAACAGCTGTTGATTCAAGCCATCAGCTTCTGGTTGTCTTTTGATCTAAAGATTTTCTCTGCTTTAACCTAAGCTCTATAAACTAAATCATTTTGATCAGAGGTTAAAAAATCAGTAAAGGAGTTACTTCGAGGTAAACGCGGTGCGATGAATCCACTATTTTTTTCACACCTGTACTCTTCCACTCTCCTCGATCACCACCAACCAAAGTCACATCATCAGAAATTTCAAGTTTGAGTGCACAACCTGGAAATCAAAAACAGGAGGACATATATAATGGCTTAAGATTGAAACCTTCTGTCCAAAAACAAATAGTCGCAGTCTGCTTAACAATTTATTCAGGTATTCAGTCTTACCTTTCTCTGTCCATCCATTGATAGCCACGGGACAGGATCCCGATACAAAAGGATAAGTGAACAAGTTGATTTCACAGCTCACCGTCGTGAACAATATAAGCGCATGGTCCACAACGCCATCCCTCCTCACCTGAACATCATGCGTGTAGGGCTCCACTGTTGTGTCTATTCTAAGGGCAGAAACCATGAGAATTCATGATACTGGAGATTGTCAATAGATTTTCCAGATTTACTGTTGGCAGTTTGTCCTTTTCATGACACCGAAAATCTTTTACATCCCTGCTAGCACAGTTTGGGAAGCAGACACACTTTGCCAGTTTAAATCTATACTAAAGACTCATCTTTTTTGCACTAGCATATATACATAGGTAGCAAAGAATTCTAGCCCAGATTTGGTATAAAGCTGGCACAGCAGGCATTCGTCTGGCACTGGCATGCAGCATGTGGGCCAAACATGACCCTGGTTTGGCAGGGGTGGCATGGTCTTTAAGGCAGCACACAAGACTTGGGCCAGATATCAAATGTAGTATTTGGCCCAGATGTAAGTTTGGCCTATCTTAACCCCCTTTTAAAATACATTTAATTTATTTCTGAGTAAAGAAAAAATTCTACCAATAAGGTCACTTTGAATAATAACGCAGCAATAAAGCTAAATAAATGTAAATGTGTTTATCAATTTCATTGCAGTCATGACACAACAACATATCTGGCCCAGTCTCCGTTATGGGTTATCAACTTGGTTGAGACTTGGCCCAGATATGGTCCATGTCTGGCCCTTGTATGGAAGCCAGAATAGGTCCAATCATGTACTGTAATTCACTGTGGCATGTGGGCCAAGGAAAAGCTGATTGTGCTGGCCAGATCTGGGCCAGAGAAATGTTGCTATGTGGGTCATCCATTCATTCATTTTCCTTCACCTTAGTCCCTGATTTATCTAGGGTCTGTAACGCGGGGAGTGACACTGACAACGGAGGTGAGGAACCAATCGCAGATTTATTTGTAAAGTCAGTAAAGCAGTGGTCAACACAGGTGCAAACAGATGTATACAGGAATCCAGAATCGTGGTCAAACTACAGGCAGAGGGTCAACAAGGCAGGTAGCAGACAGGGATAAATAAACAAGCAAGGCGAGGATCAAAACACGGCAAGACTAGACAGAGGAAAATGTGTTGTAATGTCACTTACAGTTAACAAGACTTCAGTTACAGTTAACAAGACTCAGCGACTAGAGTGAGTGTATGTGCTGCTTCAAGAGTTTTCATTTAGAAAATGCTCGACTATGATAGCAGGTTTGGCATGCTGTCCCGGGAGAGAACCCTTAGCTTGGAGATAGATGAGCCCAAGGTTCCCGTCTGGTCAATGAGCATTAGGATAATAGGTCAGGTGTTTCTCGAGAGCCCCCATTGTACTATATCTAATATGTGGTTGTGATTGATTTAGTATGAATGTGTTGAGTGCTTGTGACTGTTGTTACAATTTTTTTTATGTGCATGTTTTTAGACTGTGGGAAGAAAATCGGAGAACCCAGGGAAAACCCATGCAAACACGGGGAGAACATGCAAACTCCGCGCAGGGAGTGCCGGCTGGCTCGATTAGAACTTAAGCCTGTGGCCCTCTTACTGAGAGGCAGCGGTGCTAGCCGCTGAGCCATCGTGTTGCCCGATCATGGAAAGACAGAGAAGTGGGGGATGGGTAAGGGGGGATTTCCGAAAACGAAGATGTGGAATGAAGTTTAGGCAGGATATATATAGTAGTTTTAGGATGATCTGATAGGCTAGCTAATGATTAGCGATATGAATCAGCTGAAGTCAATCATATCACATGCTCCTCTCGAAATTAGTTTGTGAAACTTCACTTAAATAGTGTGTGTAATCAGTCCTTGATAATCCTGCGGTGGTGTGTGTGCAATCAATGGTGACTTGGAGCGGGAGTGTGTGTGTGTGTGTCGCATGACCGGATTTGTAGTCCGTTTACAAGCAGATTTGATCTGGCTGTTAGATCGCTGGTGATCGTTACAGGGTCACCACAGTGAATGAATGAACAAAGCTCCAACTATTTGAGTACTTTCACACAAGCACTCATACACTATGGCCAATTTTGTTTTAGCCAATTCACCTATAGCACATAGGGGAAACCGGAGCACTCAGAGGAAAACCAATGTGAACACATTGACACAATGAGAACGTGCAAATTCCACACAGAAATCCCAACTGGCCCAGTTGAGAACAGAACCAGCGACCTTGCTGTGAGGCAACAGTGCTAAGCACTGAGCCACTGTGCCGCCCTAGCATATACTGTATATACATACCCAAATGCATAACTTTGAAATCCAAATCCTCTAAAGCAGTGGTCACCAACCCTGTTCCTGGAGATCTACCTTCCTGTAAATTTCAGGTGCAACCATAATCAAACACACCTGTCTGAAATTACCAGTGTTGCTTCAGGTTCTTATCAATTGGTTCAGTTGTGTTTGATCAGAGTTGTAGCTGAACTGCAGGAAGGCAGATCTCCAGGAACAGGGACCTCCAATGATTGTTATGCTGCATTGATTAAGGCAACCAGAGCAAGAAACACTTCACAAAAAGATACTGCAATTTGAATGGTATGTATGCTCATGTCAGTCAGCCTGTTTCTCCTTATCTTGATGTTTGCATAATGGTATGGTTATGGCACACTACGGACAACGTCAGCACATCCCCACACGCTCAGAAAGGACTTTGATTAGTTAAGAGCGCAAGACTTATTGCTGCAAAGACCTCAGTGGCATACAAATATGTATATAGATTCTTTCATCTAGTCTTAACACCCTCCCAGTGACCTACTCAGACCTGCACCTTCCCAACAACAGACACTCATCATTCGAAGCCTCTGAGGTCAAAACTGCAGCTCTGGCCCTTTAAGTTTGGCCATTAGAGACCTGGTCCCCAGACTGAGCCTAGGTTACATTACTTAGTGGTTTTAGTTCACGGCCTCTAGAGATTATGCAGTGCCATATATGAGATCCAAGACCTGTGAAGAAATTATGCCAAGGTATCCATAATCCTGGACCAGGCTGTATCCTGAGCTGATGCTGTGGCGGTCATGGAGGAGTGGAGAGCATGAAACTGATTCCTGAAAGACCACAGTGACTGAGTCTTCGCATTGATCCCGTGGGCCAGCCTGATCACCCGCCGGTGACCTACTTACACCTGCAGTTCATCACAATGGATGTCCACTGTTCTCAAGCCTCCGGTGCCTAGACTGCAGCTTGGAAGTTTGGCCAGAGGAGAAATAGTCATGCCCAACTGAGCCTGTTTCTCTCAAGGCTTTTTTTCCCCTTCACTTTTGTCAGTTGGTAAAGTTTGTTCCTCGCCACTGTCACCACTGGCTTGCTTGGTTTGGGACTTGCGCATCAAAGGATTTTCTCTTCAGCGTTTGGACTTTCAGCAGTGAAAATTAAACCACACTGAACCGAACTGAAATTCAACTCTGAGTTTGCATGTTCTTTCCGTTGTCAGGATCACCAGCGATCCATCCTGAGCAGATCGCTGGTAAACACACACATCACATAGGACTACAAATCTGCTGGTAAATGGACTACAAGAACCAGTCATGCACAACACACACACACAACTGGTTGCAGACTCTGCATTTTGAAATCGCGGCAACAGCTGGAGGTTTTTAGTCCACAGCATGTTGTTGCAATGTTTACAGTGCTGATCCTATACTTCTGGATTTCTTCCCACCGCAGCCTCGCTTTCGTGTTTTCCCGCGTGAAATAAGCACATTGCTTGCCTGAGGTTAATAAAACCTGTGTTTGGATCCACACCTCCGTTGTCAGTGTTACATCCCTCATTACACCCGTGTTTGTGTGGGTTTCCTCCGAGTGCTCCGGTTTACACCACGATCCAAAGACTTGCGCTATAGGTAAATTGGAGAAACTAAATTGCCCGTATTGTATGAGTGCTGGAGGAAAATTAATGAATGGAAAGACAATTGTTCCTTTATATTGATTTAACCCCCAACTCAAAAAAAATAAAAAACATCTGCATTTTATTTCAACAGTACCAGAAGTGCTGAACTTCAGCAACTGACTGGCTCTCTCCATGGGAACAATATATGTGCCGTAAATCAGCTTCAGAAGTAAGCTCAACTCACCCATTGTCCAAAACTATCCGTGGAGTCCAGATTTTATCAACAGGCAAAATAATTGTTGGATATCTAGCTCTCTCTTGCATCCATCCAAGATCAGGATCCTTCCATTCCTGTGGAGCAGAAGATTGAAACAGCCTTAAATGCATTCCTTACTTTTATTGGGTGGACATTACTGACATTAATATTATTCAGCGGTTTTAGTGGAACAAACAGTATTGTTTTTTTTTGTTTGTTTGTTTTACTGTTTCTACTGTGGCAGTCAGATCACCTCTCAGTTTCTTATCATGTTATTCAATTATTGAAATGAAATATTTTGCTTTTATTACATTTTTATTGGTAAATGTGCAACTGCAAATGTACAGTAAGTTGCCTAATGTTCTTTTGTTTATATAACTAAAAATAATTATTTTATTTCTCAAAAAATTTATTGTACATTTAGTATCATTTAGTATAACCGTAGTCTTGTTGATATCATATTTTCAGAAAATTTGTGTATTAAATCATTAAAATCTTGACTACTCACCAGATTTACCTTGATGCGACTGGTCATTTGCATCTCCTTTGTGTTCTAAAACATAAGACACATTGGATAGATAGATAGATAGATAGATAGATAGATAGATAGATAGATAGAT
>CAIGQQ010029784.1:1005870-1036216 GCA_903798035.1 Danio albolineatus
ATATATATATATATATATATATATATATATATATATATATATATATACATAAACCATTTTGATGGATATCAAATATATATGTAGTGTGGTGTAGCGGATCAGAAAACCCTGCGGTTCGGATCACATTATGTTTTTTTAGTCACAAATTAGACCATTTTTCCTGATCAGCCGAAAGGAGAGGAGTCAAATGTAATTTGCTTTCCATTTTTTGAAAAACAGTACTGCAGGAAACTTTTGCTTTTAACAAACAGAACTAAGAAACCTGTAATTTTATTCGAAATAAAATGAAGAAATAATCGGCAGAATAAAAAGAAATAGTAAAATATTCACTACTGTGAAAAATTCACTGTTACTACTGCTGTTGCTGATAACACTAAATCTATAACGCTAAATGTATAAAGTGTATATTTAGTATAAAATGTACTGTGTATTTAGGCCCAATCCCAATTCTAGTTTTGTACCCCTACCCCTTCCCCTTGGCCCTTACAACCGAGGGTTAAGGGGAAGGGCTTCAAAACTTACCCCTAGGAATTGGGACAGCACTTCAACACCTGCACACGTCATCATGTGTCATCGCGATCTCTTGCTTCATATGAGATCAGACGATCACGACTGCTGGAGTTATTCCAGTTGTGTTATTTTTTGGTGTTTATCTTCAGAAAATCACTGAAGGCGTATATTATGTTATCATAACGATCTAATGTGGCAATAAGATCGTAACTGTACTGTGTATTTACACAGTGGCCATATTTATCTATGTAAACACACGAAAACAACATTAACATTATAGCAGACACTGTAAAAGCTCATTCACAGCCACTAGACATTACTGACAGGGGATTCGAGTGTCATCGTTTGTCAGAATGTTGTGGGACTGCTGTACATGAGTTATGATTATGGATTATAGATCGCGAAATTCAGCGGGTTTTTTGCGTTTTTTTTTTTTAAAGCATGACGGTAAAACACGAACACGGTTATGAATATATTAAAACATATGTTTGTTTTTCAGAAAAATTCGTAATATTGACAAAAAATACTCATTTGTGGATCTCCTTACTTCCGGGTTCAGTTGTGGCAGGTGTATTCTGGAAAATTTTCTTACCTCTCTGTTTTAAGTGTGGTCCTGAAAAATCTTCGTTCGAAGGGGTGTATACCCCTTGCCCTTAGCCCTACGCTTCAAGCTAAAGAGAACTGGGACACCACAACCCCTTGAAGTGAACGCGCAAAACGAGGGGTAGGGGTGAGGGGAAGGGCTAAGGGGTAGAATTGGGATTGGGCCTTAGTCTCATTTTCAATAAATGATTTAGTTATTCACTCATAAAACTTCATGTATCATTGCTAGATGGATCTTTTTTTAAGAATTATTCAGTATTCAAGCCTGGTTGTCGCCACCTATTGATTAAATAATGTAATTGCTGCCTTCAACTTTCATTTTTGAGCATCTTTAAATGCACATGACGTTGATTTTAATCTCTGGTTTAATCTATAAACTGTTGACCCAGTACTTCTGTGTTATTTGACTGTGTGTAACTTCATAACTAACTCAAAAGACTAAAGAGTGAATTTCTTAGGATTAATAAACATATGCAAATCACCATCATTTATAATGTATGTTGCGTGGGTTTTGATAGATTCCAATCTTTTAATGATTAACCATTCAGTTTACACTGAATGCATTAATGCAGGCTAAACAAGAAATGACCTTTAATAACCTAAGAAACCCATAACATCCCACATAACCTCCCACAACTTCTTCCATCATCATTATATTTAACAGGAAAGCCTAAATGCTTTCATACATGTGATCTGAATGACGCGAGAGGCAATCTCTTTGTGACTATTACAAATTTAGGATTAATCTACCAGTTAATAAACGTATTAATCCGCGGGTCACGTGTGTAATTAATATCATTAAAAAGTTTCAAGTCTAACAATATTAAATTCTGTTTCATGCATCAAACCACTGGAGGTGGAACTTAATAATCTACATATCTTGTGTCATTTTGCAGATATACGGCGTCGCCGATAAAGTAAAAAGGCTCATAATCCCAGATCTTTATATTTTGGGCTTTGCACAAGTTTGCTCTTGTGACAATAGCAATGATGACCAGGTAAAGGATGTCAATAAACAGAAAAAAACAAAAACAGAATTTATCCAAGTAGTCTACAAAAGCTGTGTTGCTGTTTGCCACTTGCTCTTTTTGCTCCACATTTTCCAGAAAGTTAACAATTTTTTGTAGCGAAGCCTTAGCCGAACCACTAAACCGTTTTTTCATACCAGCATCTGCTAATGGAGATTAAAAAAAGAACATTTAATGACATTCTGTCTGAAGCTATGAGTACCAATATTTAGATTTTAAGTTTGCTGTATTTAGTATTCTCTTACCTTCATTTTGATCCAGATGGGCATTTTGATCCAGAAGATTTTGTCTTCTGATTCTCTTTGAACATTTTAAAGCCATGACGCTGTCAGAAGTCGTCAGATGTGTCAGCACTAAAGACGTCACCATGCTGAGCACCAGGTTAACCAGACAGAAGCAGAAGTGATAATCTTCGGAGCAAAAAGAGAAAAAATGATTAACTTGTTATTTCCAGAGTGAAGGTTCCTTCATTCATATTCTTTTCGGCTTTGTCCCTTTATTAATCCGGTGTCGCCACAGCGGAATGAACCGCCAACTTATCCAGCATTTGTCTTACGCAGCGGATGCCCTTCCAGCCGCAACCCATCTCTGGGAAACATCCATGCATTCTCATTCACACACATACACTCGGACAATTTAGCTTACCCAATCCAATTTGGACTTGTGGGGGAAACCGGAGCACCCGGAGTAAACCCACACGAACACGGGGAGAACGTGCAAACTCCACACATAAATGCCAACTGAACCAGCCGAGGCTCGAACCAGCAACCTTCTTGCTGTGAGGCGACAGCACTACCTACTGTGCCACTGTGTCGCCCAGAGAGAAGGTATACAATATTATACATTTTCTAAAAGGTAATAAACTCTTTGAAGAATTATTCATGTATTATCAACACGTATGGTGCCTCTTCTCTTTTCACTATACAACATAGTAATATGTGTTTATTAAATCAGCAACAACACACTGTTGTTTCATATTTCATTTCTGCATACATCTATTACAAAATACACAATCAAATATTTTTACCTTACTTTGTTGTTCTACTCACAGGTTTGCATCAGAAATTGAAATGATGTCCCCTGAGGGTGCTTTTTTACATTGGTTTCAAGAATTCACTCTTAGCTGAGGATTGATTATAAAGCTTGTTAGGCGTGCTGTCCTGCACTGCGAGAGCCCTGAGCTCATAAGATCCTCGAGCCCGGGGCTCCCTCCCGTTTGCAAGGCGAGAGGAGAGTTTGAGCTCAGGTAGATCTCGAGAACTCCCCTGCTGTAGTAGCTTATGAACAGATAATGATCGCTCTTAAGAGATAACTACTTATTAGGAGCATGTCTATGGTGTCGATTTGGATTAGTCAATTAACTTAAGTTGCATGATTTTGGGCGGTGGGAGGAAACCGGGGAACCTAGGGGAAACCCACGTGAGTACGGGGAGAATGTGAAAACTGTGCAAAGAAATGTCAGCTGGTTTGGTAAGGACTAGAACCAGTGACGTTCTTGCTGTGAGGCAACAGTGCTAAGCACTGGGCCACCGTGCCACACATCTAGGTAAGGAGGAGGAGTAGGGGTGGAAGGGGGGGATTTCTTCAAAACGAAGATGGCTGTTATTTGGAACTTAGGGTATTTAAAGTAGCTTAGGAATTGTCTGATTGGTGAATCATAAATTAAATAATGCGGGACCAGCTGCAAGCAATCATAAGCACGTGATCCTCTCAAAATTAGTTTATAAACAAACTTCACTTAGTGCAGGGTTGTCCAAACTCTGTCCTGGAGAGCTAGTATCCTGGAGAGTTTAGCTCCAACCCTAATCAAACACACCTGAACCAGCTAATCAAGCTCTTACTAGATATACTAGAAACTTCCTGGCAGGTGTGTTGAAGCAAGTTGGAGCTAAACTCTGCAGGACACTGGCCCTTCAGGACAGAGTTTGGACACCACTGGTTTAGTGGCCTCATGATGTTTTATTGACAACAACATTGACAGGACAAATATATATACACACTGTGAATTCAATGTAAAATGTATCACGGTCCTACTAATAAAATATAGATGTGATTTGCATTTCCATATGACTTCTAATGTTTGTTGAGAGACATCAAAAAGCTAAACCAATGTTTTGACATCTGACGAGACGTCGAAAAAACCGTCGACAAGCTCCAATGTCAGACTAACTTTAAATTTTGGTTGTATATGAAAACCGGGTTGACATCAGAACCCAACATCAGTTTGAGGTCAGACTCCAACGTCAAGTTGATAAGATAAACGTCTACTGATGAACAGTATTAGATGTCAGACGATGTCAGCAAATAGACGTTAAATTTTGGTTGCTTGACGTCGCAATCAAAACATAACTGAAGATCAGCTTCTTATGACATTGTGTGCCTACTGGGTACTTTGCTTAACGGGCGGTAACTTTAAACTAAAGACTGTGGGATGCTAATTCCCACATAGCAACATTTCTCTGGCCCAGATCTGGCCCACACAATCAGCTTGTGCTTGGCCCACATGCCACAGTGAATTACGGAACATGACTGGACCAATTCTGGCTTCCATACAAGGACCAGACATAGACCAAATCTGGGCCAAGTCTCAACCAACTTAATAACCCATAATTGTGCCCGAACTGGGCCAGATATGTTGTTGTGTCATGACTGCAATGAAATTGATAAACACATTTACATTTATTTAGCTTTATGGCTGCGTTTTTACTCGAAGTGACCTTATTGGTAGAATTTTTTCTTTACTCAGAAATAATTTAAATGTATTTTAAAAGTGGGTTAAGATAGGCCAAACGTACGTGGCCCACATATAAATGTTTACCATCTGGGCCAAATACTACATTTGATATCTGGCCCAAGTCTTGTGTGCCGCCTTTAAAGACATTGCCACCTCTGCCAAACCAGGGCCATGTTTAGCCCACGTGTTGTATGCCAGTGCCGGATGAATGCCTGCTGTGCCAGCTTTATGCCAAATCTAGGCCAGAATTCTTTGCTACCTGGGTTGTAATCTTTACCCCACATATAAATGCACAGTTAAATACACACAGACATCAAGCACATTTGGGTTGATTCTGGATGAATTTGTAGCACTGTCAGCTCAGTTTTGGCATCAGTGAGAACATAAAGAGTCAGAGTGGTGCCGACATTTCTGGCTGGCATTTCTCTCTTTGAGCCTATGTTGGATGAAAAGCTGTTGTTTGCGCAGCAGGTCTGCATTCATGTAGTTGTGTATATTGAACTTTGTTAATATAGACATATTCACAGATGGCCCACTACTCAAATGACAATACTCAGCCAGCATTACAAAAAAAGTCAGTTATTCTGAGTGTTAGGATGTACAAACACAACAACTATTCGCACAAGGAAAAACGTCCTAAAATGGCCGACATGCAGGAGCCATTTTAGAGAGTTTTGCTCCACCTTTCTTAGAATATACCATATAAAAAATGATAAATTATAAAGCAAGGCAAAAGAGACAAAACATGGGGTAGTAACAAGCAACATATGAACCTCACAAATATCGTGTCTGATAAATATGTTACACCAAAGTTGGGGAAATGGAAACTTTAAAATGGCCGCTTTTCCTGCATACAGGTTTGGCTGTTTGTGTGAGATGAAGAGTGAGATAATTCAATTCAATTCACCTTTATTTGTATAGCGCTTTTACAATGTAGATTGTGCCAAAGCAGCTTCACATGGAAGGTTATAGAAAATTAAAACAGTGTCAGTCCAGTTTTCAGTGTTGGAGTTCAGTTTAGTTCAGTTCAGTTCAGAGTGGTTTAATATTCACTACTGAGAGTCCAAACACTCCAGAGCAAATCCATCGATGCACAGCTCTACAAGTCTCGAATCATGCAAGCCAGTGGCAACAGCGGTGAGGAAAAAACTTCACCAACTGGTGAAAGTGAAGAATTAAAAAACCTCCAGAGAAACCAGGCTCAGTTGGGCACGACCATTTCTCCTATGGCCAGACGACATGTGTAGAGCTGCAGTCTAGGCGCCAGAGGCTGGAGAACTTGTCTGTCCTTGGAGGGTCACAGGAATCAGTCCCATGCTGTCTACTCCTCCATGAACCAAACAGCTGCTCAGGATACAGCGTGACTCATTCTGTAAGTGAACCGTTCTTGTAAATGAATCATTGTTGTTGTTCAGCCCTGAATCGTCACAGAATAAAAAGAAGAAGGATAATGGGGCAAATAAATGTACGGAAAATGAAAAAGGTGTTTCTGCTCGTGATGGATTTGGGGGAGAGAAATTGCAGGGAGGGACGAGGCTGCAAGTGCTGCACTGGAGAGAGCTGTGAGTCGCGATCCGCGGAAAGAGAACGGCAAAACAGCCGAAGTAAACAAAACTGAGTAACATGAGTTACATGAGACTGCTCAGAGACTAGTCATAATGTTGCCTGTGTAGGAAGCTACACTGGATGAAATCGAAAGTAAACTATTTGAGTTATCTGCCTCACAGCTAACAAGGCTGTGTGAAATGCTAAAGCTAAGTGTGGGGGAAGAAGAGACACACCCGGCCCGTGCATTGAGATGACGCATTGTACAGTATATGGAAGGAAATGAAGTTCCACTTGAAGATGAGGGATTGTCTACACAAACTGATTGTCTGAGAAACTATGATGTGGATGAAATATACAGTTCGTCCGGTACTGAACGTTAAACAAGTGACGAGGTTACATTACGCTGAAAAGTTGCCCTGCAGCGGCATCCTGAGGGTGAAGATGAAAGTGCAGCAGGAAAACATATGAGAATGATTGTATCGAAATCCTGCCTGTGTCAAATGAAAATGTCCAAATTTTATATCCTGTATTTAAAAAAAGATCAGAAAATAATTGGACAAATTGGTGAACCTGGCCAAAGAGAAAAATTTAATTTCACCAGCTTGGACAGACTGATTCACAGAGGACATAATAGGAAAAACAGGAGGCAACAGGTTAATCAGAGGCAAAAATAGTCAAGGCAGTCATTCAAGCCATTATTTCAGGGATCAGTTTGAGAAGTTACCTGAAGCTTAGAGCTAATTTAACACTGCCTGTGTTAAAACAAGTCTACCATTCACTTACAAGTGCAGTTCAAGACCCAAAGAAACACCAATTCAGTTTCTTGTTCAAGTTATGGATCTCAGTCAGAGGATTCTGTCTGCATCTGACAATGTTAAAACTGGGTTAAAATACAACCATGAACTAATCCAGAATCAGTTCTTGCAGACAGTCTTGACAGGCCTTCATGATGCATACGTGCAGAACTAAGAGTCTGGAGCTTGAAAGAAAATCAAAGTTTTAAAACACACAACCTAAGAATGTCAAAGTTCCATCGTCTGTGAGGGAGAACAGAAACATGTTGATCAAGATTGAAAGAAAAGATTCCGAAACCCAACAGCCTAATGGAGAAAATGGATGTGAGGGACAAAGTTAATCTGTGTAGCAATTCAGAACCTAACTACTCAAGTAGCAAGCCTTGCGCAGATATCACAAACTCAAGTGGTCAGAGGAGACAATCTGAGATTTAACCGCAGACTATCCTCACCTGCTCAAGCATTCAGAAAACCATGTGCCCAGTGTGAGCAGACCAACCACAAAGGGGGGTGTGAAGATTGTTATAAGGGTGGCAGTAGTGAGCACTGGGCAGCAGGTACAGTAAAGAATGCAACATCTAGTAAGATTGAGGTCACCTCAAACATAATGGCAGGTTTATCCAGAACTCACTCACCTGGAGGGCCATGGTCAGTCAAACAAGAGAAAGCAGCCAGTCTAGTGGGACGCAGATGCCTGGTTCAGTAGGCAGCGGTGTCTGGGACATGGGGTCACAAGTGTCAATAGTGAGCTCAGAGTGGAAGAAGAGACACCTACCTGATGCAGTGGTGAGACCAGTTGAAGAGCTGTTTCAGGAGGGTGAACTCAGTCTGACAGAAGCCAAGGGGACAAATATTGCATATGAGGGCTGGATGGAGGTAGAGTTTTGTCTGTCATGTTTGTCATGAGAGGGTAAAGGTCAGTTGTAGGAAAGGGAACAAGACAGGTGACTTGGGGGCACAAGTAATGTTAGAACCCAATTCAGAAAGGCCCTGGCCCACAGGGATAAGGATAGGTCATCCAGGGGCCTCTGGAGGATGAGGTCTCACAGTGATAGTAGAAAACACCACAGATGAGGATGTGATTCTTCCTGGTTGGACAGTCCTGGGGTGCCTCCATGCAGTGGATGCTGTACACCAGTGGTTCTCAAGCTTTTTTCACCAAGTACCACCTCAGAAAAAAATTGTCTCTTCAAGTACCACCATAATAACCGGTATTGAAGTACCGTAGTGTAGTAGGCCTAATTAAGCTGCTACAGCACTGCACAGTTCAAAAACAAGGCAGATTAATTCTTCTGATTAAGAATATTTATTATTGTCAGCCACTTAAATAAAAGGTTTAGCCTATTAAAATCAATTTGCTGATCACATCGGTGTTATCGTACGCGTCAAAGGGTTAAAAGTGTGTTCATTTCTTTACTTTAACTATTCAGAGATTCTTAGAGACACTAAGAGACACTCTAGTGATTCAGAGACACTAGAAGGAAGCCTGCGTACCACTAGTGGTACGCGTACCACAGTTTGAGAACCAATGCTATACACTATATGGAAGTAAAATCACTGTCTTTGGCTGAATCCCAATTCCAACAGTCACTAAATGACAGAGATGTGTTTCCAGAGAGTTGGCCCAGTGTTCAGGAGAGTGAAGAGTGGGACCCTCCTGTAGACCTGAGCCACTTATCAGGAAACCAACAAGAACATCTCAGACAGCTGCTAAGAGAAAATGCAGGGATGTTACATACAACACTATCCCGCAACCTCTGTATCAAGAGGTAAAGACTCACCTAAAGACGTTACTTAGTCAGGGTTAGATCCAAAAATCTACATCCTCCTATTCCTCGCCAGTGGTGTGTGCGAAAGAAGGACTGTAGCTTACGTCTATGTGTGGACTACAGGCTGTTGAATGAAAAGACATACCCTGACTGGCACCCTATCCCACAAATTCAAGACAGGCACCCTATCCCACAAATTCAAGACATTCTAGAAAACTGAAAGATTACAAATTTCTTTAAATATATAAATATCATAGGTTGTTTCCAGGATGGTCTGTCTGAGGCCCTCAAGGATGAGTTGGCTACCCAAGATCCAGTTCAAACCCTTAATAGATATCCTCCTGGATAAGCACCTCAGAGAAAGAAGACTAACCACCTGCTGTGTTCCTTCACATTTTCCAACCTACACATTACTCCATATGCTACTGAGTCACCTCAATTTTCAGAACCAGATTGCCCATAGCCTATGCAGTTGGGCCATGCCCGACTAACTCTTAAGGAACACACACATCGTATGAGGAGTCATCTCTGCCTTTATTGTGAAGGGTCTGGCCACTTCGGCTCTGATTGTCCTGAGTTAAAGGAAAACTCACGGTCCTAGACAGTAAGGAGAGAGCTGTCTCGAGAGTGACTCAATTCGTCCCCCTAACAACTCCAGTCTGCTCTTACCCATCACTTTGACATTTGAGTCTAGGTACTTAGACAACATTCTGATTTTCTCTTGATCTCTCCAGAAGCATGAGAGTCATGTCAGAAAGGTATTGAGATGTCTACAGGACCATCTATTCGTTAATCAAGAGAAATGTGAGTTTCACACCACTGAGGTCCTATTCTTGGGCTTCATCATTAAACCAGAGCAGGTACAGATGGATCTCAAGAAGGTCCAGGTAGTGTTGGACTGGCCACCTGCTACCTCAGTAAAGGACGTTCAGTGGTTCATATTTGCCAATTTCTATAGGACATTTGTTTGAAATGTCAGCTCAGTGGTGGCTCCCCTGATAGCCCTTACTAAAGGGGGTTCAGCCAGAATTTCCTGAATTTCAGAGGCTGAGGTGGCTTTCTGGGAACTCAATTGCAGATTTACCTCTGCACACATTCTTACTATATCCAGAATTACCCTTCGTGGTTGAAGTTGACACCTCAGGGAGTGGGAGTGGGAGTTGTGCTGTCCCAGGGGGAGAGATAACTGTCTTCATCCACATGCATTTTTTTCCCATTGTCTAAGGTCCGAAGACCGGGAGCTGATGGCCATAACATTAGCATTGGAGGAAAGGAGGCACTGGCTGGAGAGTGCCTAGCATCCATTTCAAGTACTGACCACAAGAACTTGGAGTATATTCAGTGTCATATTCTGAGGTATTACTTGTTTTTCCTTTTCTCCACATGATGTCTTGTTAGACTAGCCTATTTATTCTAACCTCTTGTCTTCACTTGTCACTTGGTTTTTGAGTTTGATGTGTTCTCGCCCTTGCCTAGTTCTCTACCCAGATTCGTTAGTCATTACCTTTCTTTGTTTGGTTTGTTTATATTTTTGGCTAAAGTACCCTTTGCTCTACAGAGAACTTCATGTTTGTTACCTTCTGGGCTGTAGTCAGTCTTGTAGACTTCCTATGTTTTTGCTTGGCTGCTTTTTTGATGATGATGTTGGGCATCCTGAATAAACACCTTTATTTGAACTAGACCTTGTGCCCTGTCAATTGGGTTCATCATCTTTTCCTGTGGGTAAATGGTAGAACATAGGTCTACCACACCTGAGACCTGGGTTAGAGCTCACCATAATGGTGATGTCCAACAAAACAAAAATATTTTCTGTAAACCTCACTAAAGACTTTTGTAGATGTCTGATAGAAAATCACACTGGTTCACAACAAGTGAAAGTGCTGATGATGTTGTTGAATAGACTCTGCTGAGATTTTGACGTTTTATGCTCTTTTTATTTAATTTGATTTTGTCTAATGCCGAGTTCACACTGCATGTGATATCAGGCATGTGCACATTACATGATGGACCGGAGGTTACACACTGCATGACTACATTAGTAACAATTGTCAACAACTGTGGCTCACAAATACAGACTTGATATTGTTTTCAGCTTATTCATTCTGAGACTGTGGTCTACAATTTCTCCCCAAATTTCCCCATTGCCCTGTATCTTACTCTATCAATGGCTTTAGGTCATTGCCGGTGTGTTTTGAAGTTAGAACTTATTTTAGCTGTGACATTTATTGTGCAATGACAAAGTAGTCAGCAATCATGTGTAAATTAATGCATGAAGGTAATTTCAAGAGTTCGCCCTTGCCGATGATTGATTATAAAGCGTGTTTGGCATGCTGTCCCGGGAGAGAGCCCTGAGCTCGTGGGGAGGACTCTCCGAGACGAAGATGGCTAAGGTAAGATACTCTAGTTATTTATAGTAATTTAGGAATTGTCTGATTGGGGAATCATGCATTAGCTACTGAGGACCAGCTGCTATCAATCATAAGCGCGTGCTCCTCTTGAAATTAGCTTATAAAATAAACTTCACATATATTGTACAGACTCACACTGTAACTATTGCCTATGGCTTACTGGCATGTGTGTTTTGTTCTTTTTCACTTACGGAGGAGAGGGGTGCATTCCCCACCACTTGGCAGACGATCATTGAGGATGAAGAGAAACATGGTGAAGCTCAGCACCAAGGTGACCTTAAGGTTGTTGCGTTCTCCTCCTTGAACTGGCAGAGACAAGCTCACCAGGTCAGCCAGCATTATTAGTGCACTGGGCAGTATCAGGGTCACAACAGCACTGAAAGGACTGATGGATAAAGTGACCTGTTTGACAGTGATAGACGATCGAGGAAAGAAAAGTATCAAGTTTAATTTTCTGCATTCATTCATCAAACACAAATCAACAATACTCTGTTTGTGGGGAATTTTTAATATTTTTGGTCACATCACTGTTTTAATACATTTATAGAAAGAATGTAATTGTGTTGACCTTATTCTCCGCGGATGAGCGGGCGCAGCCATTTGAGTCTTTTTGTCTCGAGACTTCCGATCTCATTTACTTCTATTCATTTTTTGGACGTTAAAAACAGCTCGTTTTGCTGCTTAATGTTGCAAACTGATGTGTTCTTATTATATTATTCTGCGTTGTCTGTGTAGTCATGCAAACACTTGTTTGTAGAGCGAGTAGTTTGACCATTTTCTGCCGTTCATTATTCCTGGTCATTTCTCCCATAGCTGACTGAATCGGAAGCTCTAAAACAATCACCAAAACGAGCGACTTCAGCATTGAAGAATAAGCTCAACACCTCACAAATGAATAGATCTGACCAGATACTTAGTCTGCTGATGGTAACCGAGTCAGCAGCTGTGTATTATTACACAAATATGTTAGCATACGGTTTACATTCATATGTTAATACAGACCTTACAAGATATTACTATTTACTTATATATTTACATGCCTTCCATAATAAAAAGGCTTCGTGGCTGCAGGACCTTCCTAAACCAGCGATGCACGAACATCCTGTAGTTTCCACTGATCCCTGCTTACTAAGTAGCCCCCAGGCTGAGTGTCACGGACTGCTGAACTGGCTGGGGTGCACATTTGCTTTTAAAAAGACGAAATCCCCCTCACTGTGTAATAGAACACGACCAACTTTCCCACTGTGTAAATATTGGTAGGCCTCTGTACTTCATAAACGCTCCATCTATTCCTTGTCACAGGACAAGTGATTAAAAATATCTATGTAAGTTACCCTTTGGCTCATATCGTCTACTCACATTAACGGTAACGATGGATGGGGCAATATGAGACCATCTGATCACTGCAGGGAGGTTTCACCGTACTCCCAGCTCAAAACATTGACTGAACTAGCATTATATGCCATTTTTCTAAACTTACAGCTAACTATACACTATGTGATGACTTTCCAAAACAGTCAACTGATGTACGGAATAAGGTCAATACATGCCTACTGATTATTCAAAACTCAAATTATGCATAATGTTAAAACTAATGAAGACAGTTATTAAACCCCACAGCAAAATTCTCAGTTTTTAATGAACACTTCCATGTGTCCACACTACTGAGTGCCTTAAAAAACAGCTGAAGATAATGGGTTATAAAAATAGAGAAACATAGACTAGTCACCATCATGGAGAAAAGTGTTTGCTTTAGTTGGGCTCGTAGCCCTGAACCGCTTACTATAAATTCTCTCTTGGGCTGCTGTAACTTGTAAGAACTTTGCTTGAAACGTTAATTCATTACAGCAAACAAGCCAAGAAAAACATAAAATTAAGTGAGGGACAACCTGTGATGAAATAATATAACTCACCAATGTTAACCAATGTTTAATACATTATTAGAATTATAATATATTAGTAAGTAAGGAATAGGCCAGATCTGGACCAGAAGCAAACTGTGGCCCAGAATAGGGTCAGTTCTGGTTCATTTGGTTGAATTCTGGCTAATACGTGGTATTGCTTTGGCTTATTTGTGGCCCATATCTGACAAACAGGAGCGGACCGCCCTAGAGCCATCCTTCCACTCAGTATGAGAATCAGAATCAGAAAGAGCTTTATTGCCAGGTATGTTCACACATACGAGGAATTTGTTTTGGTGACAGAGCTTCAACAGTGCAACAGAGTTACAGAGACAGGACAGAAACAGATAATAAATATATTCAAAAAATAGAAGTAAGTGTTAAATGCAAATATACAAATTGACAAGTGTATGTACAGGCGTATTACTATATACAACGTTACATGTGCAGCTGTTATGTGCAAATTGGCATGTAAAGTATGTTAATAAGTGTATGTGAGTGTAAAAAGTGTATAGCAAGTGATGTTGGTTTCATGATTATTATCATCAAGTGTTCATGAGATGGATTGCCTGAGGGAAGAAACTGTTTCTGTTTTGGGCTGTTCTGGTGCGCAGTGCTCTGTAGCGTCGACCAGAAGGTAACAGTTCAAAGAGGCAGTGTGCTGGGTGTGAGGGGTCCAGAGTGATTTTGGCAGCCCTTCTGCTCGCTCTGGATAAGCACAGTTCTTGGAGAGTAGGGAGGGTTGTACCAATGATTCGCTCAGCAGTCCGAACTATTCGACAGTATGTGGTCCAGATGTAAGTGTCTGGTGTGGGCCGGATCCGGGCCAGAATAAAAGCGAACTGTGAGCCAGAATAGGGTCAGTTCTGTTTCATTTGGTTGAATTCTGGCTGGAATGTAACATTGCTATGGCTTAATTGTGGCCCAGATCTGGCAAACAGGAGCAGACAGCCCAAGTTACATCATCCCATGCGGTATGTGGGCCAGATTTGAGCCACATGAATTTTGCAAGCTGTGATGGCTGGATGAACATTGATTTGGTAACAGGTGGCCAAGTTTCTGGGGTAAACCTGACCTGTTAAAGAAAGATGGTCTTCATGGGGCAGCTCTCCTCTGTAGTAATCTGGCTTATATCCTTAGTGTTGGCACTTGACTACCTGGGGCCCAGGTCAGGACTGGCTAAACCGACTGTCTGTTAGACTCCACAGTTTACCAAACTCATATAATCTGCAGCACAGAGTGGTGTTGATGCCACTGTACTGACCACAAAATGAGATCCATCAGTACTTTTACCAGGTTTTAAAAACTGAACCACTCAAAACACAGATCAGCTTATGAATTCAGATCAGCAAATTAGCTTATGAGTATCAACAATGATGACATTTCTTGCTGCAATGCGTGCTGGGAGTCATTGATGGGTTATGTATGATTCTTACAGTGTGCACCGCAGCACGAAGCATGTCACTATTGTGGAGATGATTGACCAAACCGGTCCAATGCACTGCTGGCTCTCATTATGCAGAACTACTTGATATATATGATCATTTCAGTGAAATCAACATAACACTATCATCATAATATGAGATTAAAATCAGTGAATCAAAACTGATTTCACTGATCTTATGAAACAAATTGTGCATCTGCATGAGACTGACTAATCCAGCCATTGTTATCACTGAATGAACAGCACAACTGCACATAAATGCACGCAATAGTGATGGGAGAAAAAATGAAGCTTTTCAAAGCAATTGCTCAAAGGGTTCAAAACACCACATGCTAGGGACATCTTGTGGTCAAAACCATGTAAATGCAACATAAACTCATGCTAAACATACATCAATATTGGCTTTTTAGAACATATTTTGAACTTTAAATTGGAAAGTAAAACCTATAAATACAACTAGCAATAATGTCATTTAAAATCAGGTACATACACCATGTGTGTTCCTCGTTTTCAATGCTTATATATAGTTTGTTTCATGGTGGACTCTGCTAAACGCGCCAACAAGAGACTTTTAACTAATTAGTTCTTTTCATTTACTGCCTCATAAATTGCCCTACAAATGGCAAAAGTTTTTAATAAACTAAAGTGTGCAACTGAGAAAAAATACCGTAAACATTGTTTACTAGCCAAATTAAAATAGTTAGGACACTAGAAATCTGCCAATTACAGAAAAACAACACAATTGGGTCAATGTACTGTACATAGCAGCCAGCAGCTAGCTCTCTGCAACTCTCACATGGTCGCCTACTGAAGCTTAACAGGGCTGCGCCCCGTCAGTACCTGGATGGGAGACCACGTGGGAAAGCTGGGTTGCTGCCGGAAGTGGTCTTAGTGAGGCCAGCAGGTGGCGCCCAACCTGCGGTCTGTGTGGGTCCTAATGCCCCAGTATAGTGAAGGGGACTCTATACTGCTCAGTGAGCGCCGTTTTTCGGATGAGACGTTAGACCGAGGTCCTGACTCTCTCTGGTCGTTAAAAATCCCAGGATGTTCTTCGAAAAAGAGTAGGGGTTTAACCCTGGCATCCTGGCCAAATCTGCCCATTGGCCTGTGTCCATCACTGCCTCCTAACCATCCCCATATCATAATTGGCTTCATCACTCTGTCTCCTCTCCGCCAATCAGCTGGTGTGTGGTGTGCGGTCTGGCGCAAAATGGCTGCCGACGCGTCATCCAGGTGGATGCTGCACACTGGTGGTGGATAAGGAGATCCCCCCATTGTGTAAAGCGCTTTGAGTGCCCAGAAAAGCGCTATATAAATGTAAGGAATTATTATTATTATATCCATATGTTGAAAAAAGGTTCTGAATATCCCAAAAGTATCAGTAACTCTTATTGTGCCAGTTGTAAAACCTAAATCGGGGCTAAAATGATACAATACAATACAATATCATATTTATTTATCAAGCACATTTAAAAACAACCGAGGTTGACCAAAGTACTGAAGACAGAGAAGAAAGCAGAATATAAGAGAAACATTTAACAAATAAAAGCAATAAAACAATGATCAAGGAGTATTAAAAGCGAGAGAGAATAAATAGGTCTTTAAAACAGACTTAAACACAGAGGTGGAGGGGGAAAGTCTAATGTGAATTGGTAGACTGTTCCAGAGGACCAGCAACAGCAAACGCTCCATCTCCTCATTTTTTAAGGCGTGTTCTGGGGACAGTGAGTAGATTGAGATCATGGGATCTCAAGGTTCGAGAGGGGGTATACGGGCAAAGCAGGACTGTGAGGTACTTAGGAGTTATTGACGGCTTTGTAAACAAATAATACAATTTTAAAATCGATTCTGTATTTAATGTGTAACCAGTGAAGTGCAGTTAAAATCGGAGTTACTGACTCATGCTTGCGGGTGCCAGAGAGTAGTCTAGCAGCTGCATTTTGTACCAGCTACAGGCGAGAGAGAGAAGACTGAGAAATACCAAAATAGAGAGAGTTACAGTAATCCATATGTGTTGTTATGAAGGCATAAATTAATGTTTGGAAATTTCTCTGGGATAAAAGTGGCTTGACTTTAGACAGTTGTCTGAGATGCTAAAAGCAAGATTTTACAACAGTACTGATCTGTTTGTCAAATCTTAGGTTTTCATCAAACATAACACCGAGATTTCTTGCACACTGGGTAATATGTGGGGCCAAAGATCCCATACTGACATTTAAGGGAGAATTTTCTTTGTGCCCAAATACAATTACTTCAGTTTTATTTTCGTTTAAATTTTAAAAAGCCAGCAAGCCATCTACATCTTTTGGTTTTAGAGGAAAATACATCTGGGTGTCATCTGCATATAGATGGAAGGAAACTTTATATTTATTGAAAATGGAAGCCAGGGGGAGCATATACAGGGTGAACTGATGAAACCTAAAATGATGAAACCTCTTCAGTGAATTGCAACTGAGTGATCTGAGTGAACCCATACTATTCATCTTTATTGTATGGTATAACATTGATTGGCATGTATTGCAGCAAGAAATTGTCAACGTTGTTGAGATGTAGGTTTATTTTTGGTATCTGTGTGCTTTGAGAGATTCTGCAGGCTCTATTTTAACTATCTAAGCGCAAAGTCTCGGCATTAAGGGCATGCTATTTTAAGGACAGAAAAACACACTCTGCGCCCTGGCGCATGGTCCAACAGGGATGTACTTATTCTCTTAATGAGTTCTGGATGTGTTTTGAGCACAACATGCATTAAGCCAACCAGAGCTCCCATTCCCTTTAAGAATCAGTTGCGTCGAGCCATGGCTCATTTCCTATTTACATGGCAGACTTTGTAAGTGGAAAAACGGAACACTTTACTAGCGAGAAAACAGTTTAACAGACCATCTGCAGCGTGAGGATAAAGAACAAGCCTCCTTCATTCGGCCTCTTTTCTTTTACTCTTTTACTCCACTGAAGACATCCATTAGCCTACATGTTCAGTTTAGTTTGATAAGCACAAATATTTGTTTCAAAACGATTTCTAAACTCAGTTCTAATTTCCAGCAAATGCATAAATTAACAATAATAATAAAAGAATACAAAAAAAAACAGAAAAGATCGATACTTTTACTTAAGGATCGATCGTTTTGATACATTCCCAGTATCGAAAATATCGATACTTCAGAATCGATCCGCCCATCCCTACTGAATTTGTATCAATCAGATTTATACAGGTGGCATATTAAATGACAACAGTGCATAAGTTGTAAGAATCAGTAATATCGGTAGTTACCAAAAGATATTTGCGGTTCGCCTCGTCACTCTCCTGTGCTATTTCCACTTTCTCAGTCATCCACTCTCCACTTAGACCACCTCCCAGCATAGTTATACTTCGGGGATAGTGTAATATAATTCCACAGTCTAAATCAAACCCAAGAAAAAAAAAAGAGTTTAGCACTTAGTCGTGTCATGCCTCTACACCTTTCCTTTTGAATGAAAGTCTCTGATCAAATGATTTACGATACATATTATTCATTAGAATGTCATCTTACCGCCATTATTCCAACCATTGATGGCCACAAGACATTGCCCGCTCACAAAGGGATAGGTGAAAAGCTTGATATCACAGCTCACCGCTATGAGCAGAATAACAGTATGGTCTACTTTTCCATTACTCCTCACAACCAAGTCATCAGTGTATGGCTTCACGGTTGCGTCTATCCTGGTTACATAAAGAGAGCGCACATGATAAACTTTTAGTTTCCTCTCAGAATTACAAATGCAGTTTTATAATTTATTTTCACAGATCTTGAAAATCTAAATCTAATACTTAATAGAAGATAATAGAGGAACTAATTTTAGCCCTTCCCCCCCATCCTGGTGGAGTTTGGGGTCTTTAGAACTGCCACCATTGGCTTGCTCATTTGGGGTTGGTAGAGCTGCCCATACAGTGAATCTCATGATTTACCCTTGATTTTTTAATTGAGCTGGGTCTGTAACACGATGGTGACACTGACAACGGTGGTGAGGATCCAATTGCAGTTTAATATAAAGTAAGTATAGCAGTGGTCCTCGGGGGCAAACAGATGTATTCAGGTAGCCGAAAATCGTGGTCTATAAACCGGCAGAAGTGCTGGCCGCAGGCATGGATAAACAAATAGCAAAGGGAGGATCAAAACACGGAAGACGGGAACAAAGGAAAGGTCACTATACAGGGAACAATACTCAGCCATGATAGAGCGTGTATGTGCTGCTTAAGCTGGATTTATACTTTCGCCTGGCGTCGCATCGCGTGCTTCCACGTTACGAAACGGACGAGGCTTTTATACTCACTGCGTTCGCCGTTGTGATATTCTTTAAAACGACAGGGGGCGGTCAAATGAAACTGACCGTAAAGTCAGACAGATAAACAGAGAAGTTGAAAGTTTCAGGAACTACGTCATATCATTAATATTATTGATGTTTATTAAACTAGGTTTTTTTTATTATTAATTATTTTAATGATTATAAAGATTTTTGTAACCATTCAAGATTTTTTTTTATCAAACTTTGATGCATCACTTGCTTTTGTTCATATCTCAGGCAGTTTTACCTATTAAAGTGTTTTAAAATATTAATGACAACAGAACCTGCTTCCTCAACTGGGAGATGAGTTTGGGGAACTTCATAGGGAAGAGCGGGTGAGGGCGTATATATAGAGAGCTCATCATTAGCAAAGTAAATTAAACTAGTGGCGCTATCATTACCGCAAAAAGAAAGCTCTGTGAATAGACATAACATTATCTTTCTTTTCAAAAAACTGTGATAGCAACTGCCGTCCCTTTTTCTCTCTCTCTGCTTTTTGTAGCCTGTCTGACGATCACACTCAACAAAGCATCAACTCTCTTCCCGCTACTGACGGACTGAACCATACAGTGAAAGGAGGGGGGTGCAATTTGACAGTGACAGACACGAGGGGCAGATATAAGCCGTTTTTCTTCTAATAAATTGTTTTACTTGTAATTTAGAGATACATTAATAATTTATATTACATTATAGTGCTGTTATTAATTATAAAGCAGATCTCTGTGGGCCCCTAGAGTGCATTGGCCCTTAGAATCGTCCTAACTTTCCCCCCCTTTGTGGCGCCCCTGCGTACAGAAAAGTACACCGTTATTTCACTGTACTTATGTGGTACTTTGCGGGTCGTAAAAGAAAGCGTTACCAAATTATCTTACCACTTAGACCACTTTACTCTTCATAGCCTACAATGTACTGTACTAGGAAGTAAGATTTTTAATTCACTTACGCATTATCCAAAGCTAGCCGAGGGGTCCAGATGGTGTCAACTGGTAACATAATTTCTTTAGCATTAGATGTTTCTGCAGTCCAGTGTAGGTCAGAGTCAGTCCACTTCTACAGAGAGTAAATTTACCGTTATGAATGAGTAGTACTTTCTTCCTGCTGTAAAATCAGTCACTTTCAACATTTGTTAAAGAGCTCATATTATGGATTTTTGAAAATGACCTTCCATGCAGTGTGTACCACAGCTCTAAGGGAAGTGAAATGTCCAGCTGAGGCTTAAATCTGAAAGTGCACAGTGTTTAAAACTATTGATTCATCTGTAAAAGAGTCGACTCATCGTTGTTTAAATGAATCGTTATTATAACGAGTCTTTAGTCGTTTCGGCTTGACGTCAACATGAAACATAAGCCCCGCCCACTAGTTAAATTATAGCCCCAGCATGGTGCTGTGTTCACGTCATTTCTCTGAAGAGAGCTACACCAATCTACACGCTTACAACGCGGGATTTGTTACACGGTTGTTGTTAAAGGATGGATCAATACCCAGTTTATTTGGACCAGCATGTTCTTCCAGCGAATCACAACCAGTAAGTACGATTAAATCAACTATCATCTTGTTCACTGTAACAAGGTAAATATGGATGTAGGTGTCTGTATTGTTTTTGCTCCGTGCAGCATGTAGCGGTAGCCATTTAGCTTACTGCCGAATGTAACTATTTGTTGGCTTACAATAGTCCATGAAGTGATAATTATTACTGAATGTTTGTTGTTATGATGAAGAATATAGCAATACGCTGTTGTACAACTGCAGTGATGTTTTTCAATATGTTCTGGCATTGGGCTGCTGACACGTAAAGGACGTGACGTGGTAGCGTGATGTGACGTGGTAGCGTCACGTAAAGGAGGTGCTTGGGGAAAAAGACTCGCTCAGATGATTCATATGGGAGTCGGTGGGAAAATGAGGTATAAATAAATAGATATTATAAGACATTGAAAGTGTTTTTTTAACCTTGCATGCGTATCATCCTGTTGTTTGGGACTTCAAAAAGTGAAATTTAACATATGGGCTCCTTAAGATTTGTTAATTCACTGTGTGAATTCTGATGGTTGGAACATCATATGCCCATGCACACATCACAAGTTTATGTGGAAATCATTTGGATGCAGTGATATCAGACATGAATATAAGACATTAAATACTGTGCCAAAAACCTGGACAGAGAAAAAAAATGCTTTTAGAGCTCTTCACTCTTTCTTGTTCTCTCTCATCACAGCTATTTAAACGAGCTGTAAATGTAGACAAAACATATAGCTTTTATAGCACCAGTACACCTGGTCCTCACATAGCAAATGGACTTGGCCCAAATGTGGCCTCATTATGGCACTGCTGGTGTGTTGCTGGCACTGGCATGCTTAATGTCAGCTGAATGTGGGCCATGCATGGCAATGATGGCACTGCATGCATGATGGCAAGCTACATTTGGGCCAGTTGTGGATGGGAGGTGTGTGGTCCAGATAAGTGTAGCGATTGTTCACATTGTTTAGGTAACATTAGGCTGGGTTATGGCTCAGATTTTGGGTCTGCTTTGACTCTTGGAATTTCTAGTTTATGTGATCCTAAAGATCTGAGTGATCTGTGTATCTGTAATGTATTGAGGTTCTTGGCCATTTACCGATTTATAGACAAGTAATAATACTTTAAAATCTGTTCTGAATGTAACTGGGAGCCAGTGTAAAGACCTGAGGACAGGTGTGATGTGCTCTGATTTCCTGGTTCTGGTCAGAATCCTGGCCGCAGCGTTCTGGATGAGCTGCAACTGTCTGACTGTCTTTTTGGGAAGGCCAGTGAGGAGCCCGTTACAGTAATCCACCCTGCTGCTGATAAAAGCATGAACAAGTTTCTCTAAGTCCTCACTGGAAACAAAGCATCTAATTCTTGCAATGTTTTTGAGATGATAGTATGCTGATTTACTGACTGCTCTGGCATGACTGTTGAAACTCAGATCTGACTCCAGAGTCACACCAAGATTCTTGACCTTATATTTTGTTGTTTGACCCTTAGAGCCGAGGTACGCATTCACCTTGAGAACAAAAAAACAAAACAGTAAAAATAAAAAAATGTTTATCTACTTACCATGTTTACCTTGACACGGCAACTCATTTGCTGTTCTTTTGTATCCTTAACACAGTGACAAATGAAATAAGAATTAAGATTTGAGGTAAGATTTACATGTAGCTCAAATCCATTTTAATATAATAACTAAAACAAGTAAAAAGCTTTTTGTTTGGCAAACTGAAACAGAAATACACAGTAATTCTTACACCATTTGCATTTATAGAACTACATTCTACTTTTACTGAGATATTTGCAGCATTAAAAGGTTATGATTTTGAAGGATTCGGATTTCTACCTTCCAATCTGTCTCAGCATGGATCAAACCCAGGTAGCAAAGAATTCTGGCCCAGATTTGTCATAAAGCTGGCATAGCAGGCGTTCATCCAGACATTTCGTACATTTAAATTATTTTTGAGTAAAAAAAAATTCTACCAATCAGGTCATGAGTAAAAACGCAGCCCTAAAGCTAAATAAATGCAAATGTGTTTATCAACTTCATTGGAGTCATGACATAACATATCTGGCCCAGGTTGGGCTTAGTTGTGTTATTAACTTGGTTGAGACTTGGCCCAGATATGGTCCATTTCTGACCCTTGTATGAAAGCCAGATTTGGTCCAGTCATGTACCGTAATTCACTGTGACCCACATAACAATTGGACTTGGCCCAAATGTGCCTTTATTATGGCACTGCTGGCGTGTTTCCAGCACTGGCATGCATAATGTCAGCCGAATGTGGGCCATGCATGACAATGATGGCACTGCATGCATGACGGCAAACTACATTTGGGCCAGTTGTGGATGTGAGGTGTGTGGCCCAGATCAGTGTAGCGATTGTTTAGATAACATTAGACTGGGTTATGGCTCAGTTTTTGGGGTTTCTGGTAAAATGATGGTTGATATGGTTAACTTACAGCTGAGAATCGGTACCAATAATAAACCTGTTTTGGCCCAGTTCAGGGCCAGTTAAGGGTAATAAATTGGCTAATATTTAGCCGGTTATGGTCCATGTGTGGCCCTTGTTTTTAATCCAGTTACCTGTACAGTATGTGCCACTTCAGGACCATCATTCTTTGCGGTACTTGGGTCGAGGGAAAAGTTATTGTGTTATTGTGTGGGCCAGAAAATATTTGCAATGTGGGTGTTCACATTGTTTAGGTAACATTAGGCTGGGTTATGGCTTAGTTATTGGGGTTTCTGGGTAAAGTATTAACTTATAGCTGAGAATCAGTAGCAATAATAAATCTGTTTTGGCCCAGTTCAGGGCCAGTAAAGGGTGTTTAATTGGCTGAGATTCAGGCCGGTTATGGCCCATGTGTGGCCCTTGTCTTTAATCCAGTTATGGGCCACTTCAGGACCATCATTCTTTACTGTACTTGGGCCAAGGGAAAGGTTATTGTGTGGCTTGGAGCTGGGCCAGAAGACATTTGCTATGTGGGGACATGTAGGCCAAGCTGATTGTGTGGGGCAGATCTGGGCCAGAGAAATTTTGCTATGTGGGAAGTTTATCCTTTTCTCATCATCCTGTTTCTCATTATTTTTTATTAAAGATGATTATTGAATAATGAATAAAGTTAACACATTGCTTAATATAAGACTGTTCAGTGCATTTGCTGTCTCTTTGTAACTATTTTCAGGAGCCACTAAACTAGGTCAGAGGTCATGGAGACCTCGAGTGGAACTGAAGAGCTGAGGACTGGAAACAACTGTTTCTATTGTTATTTCTATGAGTTAATACTAGCTAAAATGTCTAAAATGATTTAGCTATTTTACGGTTAATTCTTTTAAAGTGATTCTATTTTTTTAATTCAAGGCTGAATGTAGATTATACCGGTTTTTAAGCAGTTTTGATAAAGACGGCTGAGAATACACTCAGCCTTGGGTAAGAAACAGATTGTACTTACAGTGTGTGTGTTCAATTAGATTGTGGATCCTTTTCACAGGTCTGAAGTCAGCTATAAACAGTCTAGTGGATGTCTGCTTAAGATATTGTTCAGAATTGTACGCACACGTGTGGAAATTTTCCCAGTCTATCTGTTTTAACCAATCAGGTTAGAACACCTATATGAATGACCCAGTTAATGACGTCATGTGAGAGCATAATTGATGCTGATTTGGGATTGTAAGTAGAGCGGCCTAGGAACTCATTGCGAGTGTTGAAGCTGGCTATCAAATTGCAAACTATTTTCAGTAAACTTTATTTATTTGAATCTCTGACTCTGGCTCTTTATCATCTGACAGATGAAGGGTTCATCACTTCATCACTCTTTGGGTTAAAACTGTAAATAACCCGTACAATTTGAATTTACACTTTACAGATTTAATTAAAGACAGAATTATTAATTGCTCAAAGGAATTGGAATTTTCTCCTATATTGCATATATTCCACTCAGAATTAATATGCCCTCTAATAAAACAACAAAAACTCTAGAATCTGAAGAAAAAGGCCCAGAGTAGACTTTGCCTTCTTTCCTGAACTTTCCTTCCCTTCTGGTGTTGAAATACATATTCTCAGATGTGACTGGTAAAGAGGGCTTGTTTACTATCTGTGATAAATTCTGATTAAATCCCAACCATCGAGTAAATCTTTAAGTCACTGGTTAACAAAAGAACCATAAATTGGTCTCATAGGGTATTTAAAGAGGAGACGAAATGTCTCAGGGTCGCAAGTCTGTATCCAGATCGGCCCGTAGTGAAAAGCTCTCAAGCTCAACACAATGTATAATTTGGACTTCCATCTATACTCTTAGTTTTATCTTCGAGTAATTGATGTTGTGCGTTTACTTTTTGAATTGGCTTTAATTGTTTGATACTTTAATTGGCATGTTATACTTTCATCTGGAAAATAAAGTGCTAACCTTTTTGACTATTTCTGAAGTTTGCCGAGTTCATTGTATCCAGAAGATTAAGTGGAGACTACCGTTATCATATAATTTGATCTGGAAAATACAGTGTTAACCTTTTTGACTATTTCTAGAGTTTCCCGAATTCATTGTGTCTAGTAGATTAAGTGGAGTCTGCACTACCGTTATGATATAATTTTATCGATTTTCAAGGCTCAATTGACTAGTTGTAGAGCAAGTTGTATGGAAATTACTAAAGTCACTACTCTTTTAGTATGAGTGAGCATGAGGCAACCAGACTACTTGAGTATTAGTTAACCCTACATCCTCTGACTAGCTTCAGAGTGAGTACGTTTACATCAGGGGTGCTCAACCCTGCTCCTGGAGATCGACCTTCCTGCTGAGTTCAGCTCCTACCCTGATCAAACACACCTGAACAAGTTCATTAGGACCTGAACAGCACTAGATAATTACAGGCAGGTGTGTTTGATATGGGTAGCAACTGAAATCTGCAGGACGGTCGATCTCCAGGAGCAGGGTTGGTCACCCCTGGTTTACATGGACACCAATGATTCGATTTTAATGCGATTAAGACAAAACTCTGATTAAGAGTCGACCATGTAAACAGCGATTGTTGATGAATTTAATCCGATTAAGGTCATAATCTAAAGAGTTTGCTGATTTAGTCACATTATTGACGTGCAGTACAGACATGTAAACACTTTAATCGAACTATTACCGTCATGTAGGACTTTTCACCGCATTTTGCGAAAGGATAGTCCACACACACACACCCAAACAACTGTTTGACACTCATACCTTTGCACAGATTCAGTAAAGACCACAGACACCTGCATCGTAAAATTCCTGAGGGTTTTTTTCTTCTTCAATTCAGCATGCGTTATGACCTTCCATTAAAACTACACTCTTCCAGCAGTTCATAGTTGCATCCAATATCTTGTTTGTCACGAAGGGCATGCATGAAAATGAACAGTGAAAGTGCCGAACTGCAGTTAAAGTCAACAAATTAAAAATGAAATGCCTGAAATTATATGAAACTCTGGAAGAAATGCGGATATCGTGGTGACGCAATGATGTTAATCGAATTTTGGGCTATAACATGTAAAACGGGATCATGAAAGGAACATTCAAACAGCAACTCATGTAAACGCCTTAATCTTATTATTGTCTTAATTAGATTAAGGCAGTGGTTCTCAAGCTTTTTTCACCAAGTACCACCTCAGAATTTTTTTTTTCTCTACAAGTACCACCATAATACCTGGTATTGAAGTACAGTAGCATAGTAGGCCTAATTAAGAAGCTACAGCACTGCACAGTTCAAAAAACGAGGCAGATTAATTCTTCTAATTAAAAATATTTATTATTGTCAACCAATTAAATTAAAGGTTTAGCCTATTAAAATCTATTTGCTGATCACATTGGTCTTATCGTACCTGTCAAAGTGCTAAAAGTGTGTTCATTTTTTTTTACTTCAGTGATTCCTCCGCGTACCACTAAAAGGAAGCTTGTGTATCACTAGTGGTACGCGTACCACAGTTTGAGAACCACTGGATTAAGGCAAATAATTTGATTACTGATGTCCATGTAAGCATAGTCACTGTTGAGATAATGTATGTGAGAAGAAACGCAATCCCAGGGTGTCGAACTCTAAACGGCGTTTGATCCCTAATTAACAAACAATTAGAGACCACTAAAAAGAAGCTTGTGTACCACTAGTGGTACGCAAACCACAGTTTGAGAACCACTGGATTAGGCAGATAATTTGATTACTGATGTCCATGTAAACGTGTGTCCGTGAGAAGAAACGCAATCCCGGGGTGTCGAACTCTAAATGGCGTTTGATCCCTAATGAACAATCAATAAAGAGTATCAGACCCAAGAAAATATCAAAATCTAAATTGTATCACAACTAAAAAAAAAATGTGTTAAGCTAAAATCATAAATGATCAATGTAAAAATTGGAGTAAACTCAAAACAAATATAAATAAATTGTAATAACACTATTCTTTTCAGAAGCGCTAAGAAGGCTTACTTGCTTTTAATCTTCGACCATTCATCGGATTCCATCGTTGGGCTGATAGAATGAAATCTTACAGTATGTTTAAGATTTTGTTGTTATTTTAACTACAAAGACTAAGAGAGATTAAAAAACACTTTGTACTCACAAACGACAATGTTTCATACTGCATTGAAGTCATTTCTACTGGAACAAAGCAGGCCATCTCCTGTGGTGCCGTTTTTATCTTCTTAGCAACTATATAATCAGCCAGACATCGATAGTTACCTTCACACCATTCCGTCAACACTGTTTGATCAGAAAGAAACCATAGAAATGTTATGTAATCTTAAATACTGTTATGTGAACAGTAACATTTTGAGCCTCTACATACCATTAAAATGACATTAGAGAGTATTCAGTTAAACTAGAGAAATACTTTACCAGTAGGACTTGAACTGATGAGGAACAACAAAGAGATCATGTGTTGAAGAAACATTTCAGGCCCTACAAATACACACACAAACACATACAGATAAAAGCAGTTTTTTTAAGAATATGTAACAGTAGAATATCTCTATAAACTTTTACGAAATTCAATAACTTTACCTTTGCTAGTCGACTCGAGAAAAGAAGTGAATTTCAGCTGTCACCTTTTGTAATTAATAAGATCAAGAATCAGTGGGCTTTTTAAATGCTGTGAGCTCTTTGAATATTACATAACATTCAGAGTAATACAACAAATAAAACAGATCCTGTTCATATTAATGCATTTATGTAAACTTTACTTTTGGTGATTTTTATGAGCTTTAAGAACAAAACTCAATAAGAACAAAAGCAGTTTTCAGTGCAGCGTCAACAACCTCCAGGCCCTCGTTTGCCGAACAGCCAAACCAAATAGCATAATAAAGGCAATACAGAACATTTAAATGATTATATATTGATATGATAACATCATGCAGTTGCCCCAGAACAGCTGTACAAACTCTTATAGGGATCGCACTTTCATGATTAGTCTAAATTTAAACAACTGTTGTATGTGTGCTGGTGTGTTAAGCATGAAAAGTCTTTGTGTTGAATCTAGAACATTTATGAAGTGGCTGTGTATCTGGCAAATATTGTTTTTAATCCATTTCTGTGTAACCCTACCGGTCCTACACCACCCAATGCGTTTGGAGTGGGTTGGGTGACATAGGACAGACAGGGTTACATTGGTGCCACAGCAACCCTGGTTGGGAGTAAGGGTAGCAGAGGCCTACTAGTGAAGTGCTGTGCAGGTAAACCTCGCTCCTCTGACCTCTAAAGGTGCTATTGTGACAGACACTGGAGGCCATGGCCTTTATCCTCCTTGGTAGAGCAAGTAACTCCCATGTGGAAGGTCGCCAGTTCGATATCAGCTTAGAGTAGTTTGGGTGGTGTTAGACTGGCAGAGTTACATTGGTGCCCCAGCAACCCTGGTTGGGCTATGGAAAAATACTTAATTTCTAACTTTTTTTGAAAAACATTTTTCTGGATTTTTTTGTTATTGTTGTGTCTCTCACTGTTCAAATAAACCTACCACTGAAATTATAGACCGATCATTTCTTTGTTCGTGGGCAAACTTACAAAATCAGCTGGGGTTCAATTAATTTTTTCCCTTACTGTATATATATATATGAAGAGTGCAAAGCGTTTGGATTTTATGATTGGAAATCACTGTTCAGATGTTCCATTATTCATTAATTCATTTATTTTCTTTTCGGCTCAGTCCCTCCATCAATCCGGGGTCGCCACAGCGGAATGAACCGCCAACTTATTCAGCATTTGTTTTATGCAGCGGATGCCCTTCCAGCTGCAACCCATCTCTGGGAAACACATCCATACCCATTCACACACATACACAACGGACAATTTAGCCTACCCAATTCACCTATACCGCATATCTTTGGACTGTGGGGGAAACTGGAGCACCCGGAGGAAACCCACACAACCACGGGGAGAACATGCAAACTCCACACAGAAATGCCAACTGGCCCAGCCGGGGATCGAACCAGCGACCTTCTTGCTGTGAGGCGAACGTGCTACCCACTACGCCACCGTGGCGCCCATGTTCCATTATCTATGTGTGAATTGCTGCCATAAACACAATTTAAGAATGAACATTTTAGGCCTACTACAAAATAATTTTTTTCACAGAACACGATATCCGCCAGACCAGTTTCTTTACAAAGTGTGATATAACAGTTATAGAACTGTTATATATAGAACAGTATATGCGCGAGCTCAGCATCCCCTGGGAGGAGAGTCACCGCCGGCGAAGAGCTCAGAGTTAACGATAATATCAAAATAAATAAACATATGTTTTTAAAAACAGGATTCACTAGGCTAACTAAAAACGTTTGCCATTTAATTGTTTATACTGTAGGCGAGCTGTCAGTCACAGGCTACGTCCGTCTGTCAGTCAGAGAATCAAAGCTTCAGAGTCGAGCTAACCTCATGGATTTTGATGACAGATTGGAGCCGCTCATTCCAGCTGCATAATAATAATAATAAGAATAATAATAACTTATTATTACAGTGAAATAAGTCATTAAATATGACGGGATGAGGCGAGCTTGTGTCCACGGACTCGGTGCAATAGGAACTGTGCCATCGCGGCTCCGCCCGCTCGGATCATACAGGTTTGGTTTTCAGCAGCGGTGTGGAAGGAGCCTCCACTCTTTCTGTAACAAGCTACATGTCGTTTATTTAACTAACTTAATCTTACTTATCTATATTATAACTAATCACAACTAGTCCGAAGCTGTTTAAGGATGGTTGAAACGATCAACATCCTGCAGTTAGTTTGCTCTGACAGCTCAGCCGGTATGTTGTTATCCGACCTTTTCATTCAGGGACTGGCCTGGATTACTGGCACACGCCATAGTCACATTATGTTTATTATGGCATTATGTTTTTGAATATTATGAATATTTACGATCTATTGATAAATTATTGTTAATTTTCCCACTGATGATCCAAAAGTTTTCTTTAAATGCCACAGTGAAGCTGCTTAAAGTCATTGGTGCCCCAGCAAAAAAAAAAAGAAAAAGTTAACTAACTAACTCAGAATCTTATTAATAATAATCAATCTTTGTATATACTGTTCCATATAGTTTTGATTCATTTTAATCAATTTAGGATGTTTGACAATGTTAAGATAAATATGTTGCATTTTGGCATGCTTTTTGACTTATTTATGAACTATTTATAGACATAATATTCAATAAAAAATATCCTGGATTTGAAGAATATGTGTCCCTGGCCTTCACTGAGCTCAAGTAATAGTTTAACGTACAAAAATTGTGAATAAAGTTGACTGTTGATGTCTTCAATAATAATGTTAAATAACCAACA
>CAIGQQ010029784.1:1036616-1063186 GCA_903798035.1 Danio albolineatus
TATATATATATATATATATAGGGCGCCACAGTGGCGTAGTGAGTAGCACGTTCGCCTCACAGCAAGAAGGTCGCTTGTTCGAGCCTCGGCTGGGTCAGTTGGCATTTCTGTGTGGAGTTCAGTTGGCGGTTCCTTTCGCTGTGGCGACCCCGGATTAATAAAGGGACTAAGCTGACAAGAAAATGAATGAATATATATATAATATATAAACATAAATATATTGTGTATATTATTAATATGTATATTATATTACATTATATTTATGTCTATATATATAATGTATTCATTTAATTTTTCATTCGTTTTTCTTTGGATGGTGGGATTTAACTTGATCTATCAACCAGCAGAGGGCAACCGAAGTTTTACTACTCAAAGCACCAGAGAAGAAGAAGAGTCACAGTCACACTCTGCTGGTGTGTTTGACTACTTGAGAGCAAAGTAAACATTACAAACGCAAAAGCTAAGGAAAATGAATTCTTGAAAAGTGTAGTGAACAATATCTCAGTCAGCATAAAAGCTACATGAGGAAAAACAGATAAGTGTACTCTGAAATAGATCAGCAGTGTTTAAAACCAGAGCGAAATGAGCAGAAAAAGGGCTCTGATCGCGGACACTTTCTGTTTGAAGAGACGCAGATGTGCAGCCGACAGTGTAACGGGAGAGACTCACGGTAAGACTCGTTAATTCACAGTTACCCTCATTATACATTTGAGGACTGACGGAACATAAAGATAATTAAACATTAAAGCATTGTTTTCAGTATTTTTTTTTTGTGATAACCTTCTTTATGGAGCAAGAATTATTTCGTAATTTCAAACAAATATAATACAATCCACAAATAAATGTGAAGCGATTGACAAATACCAAGCATATTCACAAATAAATACAATGAGATCCACAAATAAATCTTAGAGCTCGACAGACATTAATTACATTCACAAGTAAGTAATCACTTCATATTTATTTGTGGATTGTATTATATTTGTTTGGAATTACGGTGTAGCAGTCGATTCTGTTCCCTTCTGGAATTCCAGTTCCCCCTCTACAAAGCGTGTCCGCTAACAGCGTATTCGGACACACCCAAACACAACTGGATGTACGGAACGCGAAAAGGGACAAAAAGGTGTGGCAACGCTTTTATGTCTTGCAATGGCAAAGTAGCGTAATAAAATTAAGCTTACACTCCCATTACGTATTTTCTGTGGTTCTTGTTTGCATTCTTAGCTTTTTTCTAATGTCTGAGTTTATGCACCCTAGTTTAATATTGCACGTGTAGGCCTACAGTTATGTTAGACCTCTAGACACATTAACACATGTGTGTCCCAGTATGTGTCCCAGTGTGTAGATACATACACACATATATATACACATACATATATATATATATATATATATATATATATATATATATATATATATACACATACATACATACATATATGCATAGATATATACATACATATATATACACACATACATATATACATATATATATATATATATATATATATATATATATACATATACACATACATACATACATACATACATACATACATACATATATACACACACACACACATATACATATATATATATATAATTAATGAATTATCAATAGAGCTATAAATTGGAAACATGACCATACCACGTTGTCACTTGATTGTCACCACACCAATTTCTATTGCTGGTGGTTACTCTCTGACTCAAACTACTGTACAATGGACCCAATAATGTCTGAAGATATTATTAATTATAAACAGCTAGGTTACATACCCTGTTGGAATAAAAAAGGAGCAAAAATATATTATTCGCAGGCGTTCTTCCAACTTCAAAATTGATGGTAAGCAAAGTACTTTTAAGTTTTGATATAAAAATATTTATTCATAAAGTATTTCAATAACAATAATGCTCTTTAAATAAATGGAAAACTTTACCACCTTTCCAAAAAAAATGATGTGGAGTTAAATAAATCAAAAGTGCTTGGGAAGGCAATGAAAGCCATGCACTGCTGTCCAAAGTAGGACCATATAAATAATTTTATTCCGATATTTCACAGCTCAGACCTGGCACAGAGTTGGAGAGTGAGGTAAAGATTTAATTTATTTTTTAAATGTCACATCAATCTTTTATGTAATGTTACATTAATGCTTTTTAATGTTACATTAATGGTTTTGAATGTGTTTATGCATTTTCAGAACTGATTTGAAAACTTCACAAAATCATACATGGTTTAATGCTTTCTATCTTATAGATGACCTAAGTGACCTGTGGGAAGGCAGAGACATTTGATGAATCTGTGAATGTTCTCTGGGTAACAATATTTGTCTTAATTGTAAATGTATTGTAAGAAAATGTTCATTTTTTTTCAATCATTCTACACCCTCCTTTTTTTCTTTTTTTTTCTTTTTCTTTTTACAGATTTCCAGATGTGGGCGATGGTTCCACGTGGCCTGTGTTGATAATCCAGCAAAAGAGGAAGACTATATACAAATGCTTTTCCTGTTAATAATAATATTAATAATAATAATAAAAGAATTGTAAAAACATTTGTTTATTCTTTATATTTTTGGAAGTTTCTATGTTATACCTGCTGTACATATCGTCTCTAAAATGTAAACATGTCCATGGCAGACATGCTGTCTAAAATAAAATTCCGCTTAAAGTGGAATAACAAAAGAAACCCTTCTAGGTTACGTTGAGAAACTTGCTTTTTATTTTCAACTTCGAAAAAAAATACGTACTTTTAGAACCATTTTGCTTCCCGTACATCCAGTTGTGCGTCACGAGTACGTTGTTTGTGATTATACGTATGGTACCTCGGCAACTACGCAAAACATGTAGTTTAATTGCGTAAAGGGAAACAGAGATTCCGAGGGGAACAGAATCGACTGCTACACCGGAACAAATCTGGCTCCATGCTGCTTTACTAAAAAAAACTAAACAAAAATTTTAAATGGTGTAAACACACATTTGTTTAATAATTTCAAATGTTTTAATCATTAAACACGAGCAGAAACACGAATTCAAGTTAAGATGTAAAGATATCCCTGCTGGAAAAAACAGCATATGCTGGTAAGGTATGTTTTGATGCTGGTATGCTGGTCTTGTTGTTTTAATGCTGGTCTCAATGCTGGTCTTGATTGATTGTGGTAAAATTGCTTTTATATTCACACATTCGTTCAGTGACAGTCTTGTTGTCTAATCATTGTAGCATCAACACATTAACAATCATAATCAATAAATGCACAGCATTTGTGATTTAATGATTAATTACTAATTACTTCAGACAATAATAATATAGCTGGCATTTTACACTGATATCACACTTCAAAACACAAAATCAGAGGTAAGGAAAACAGCACAACACAGGCTGCATGTTCTGCAGGGTCCACAGATGTTGGTGTACACAGGCCATGATTTCAAAACCTACTTAAACAATCAAATGTCACAGTTACTTACAAGTCACAAACATATTTAAAAATATACATTTAAATACATGAAATATATTATTAAATAAAATGTCATTGTAATGCAAAATGTGAGTAATGTGTACCGTCATAATGGTAGTTGGCTAAATTGCTTTTGTTCGTTTTTCAATAAACTGACAACTTGTGACACGGCCCCTTTGTTGTTTTTCACGCTACAGTGAACATCCGGCCAGAAATCGCATGTAAGTAACACTTTAAAACAACATTAGAACTATTTCTTCGACCATGAACAATGTTGTAGTTTGATCTTTGGTGTCTGCTAGTATGATTTCGCCATTTGGAATTTGCAAACGATACTTTTCTAATATTATAATAAGGAGCTGAAATACGAATGTGCCAATATAAAACCAACTTTACCTATCTCTCTCTATATTGTTTATCATGGTACTTTGAATATTCGGTCTGAAATCACACGCAAGTATGACTTGACAACAACATCAGCACTATTTGTTTGACAGTGAACAATCTTGTACTTTGATAGTCATTGGCTGCTAATATGATTTCACCATTCAGAATCTGCAAAAAATATTTTTGTGAAATTATATTATTAAGGAAAAAGTCTGAATGTGTGAATACAGAACTAACTTTATCTCAATCTGGTTTTGCTGGTCTCAATGCTGGTCTTGCTGGTCTCAATACTGGTCAGGACCAGCAAAATCAGCATTGAAATCAGCAAAATCAGCATTGAGACCAACATCAAAACATACTTTATCAGCATATGCTGTTTTTTTCAGCAGGGATAAATACAAAATGGCAAAATTTAGGTTAAGATTTCTGCACCTATTAATTAGGCAAGTCATTGGTAGGGCCAGACGGAATCTGCGGACATTTTTTGCTATTTCTGTGCAGAATTTTTTTTTAAATCTGCGGATTTAATCTGCGGAGTTATTTTGGGAGCATCGTAACTAAAAGCTTAATATATGTAATAAAAAGTAACACCTTTTTAACTTTTATTTAATGTTTGCAATGTGAATCCAATTAGATCCACTTTATTTTGTGAACAAAGCAAGTCTCTTATATAAAATATCTACTAAAAGACAGAAAATAGTATTTTACAAACTGTATTGTAAATAAATCATATGAATATTTTCATATTAGGCAATAATGTTACTGAAATTAATTTAAAAACTGAATAAATAAAAATGTACACACATTTACACCAGTATATTAACAGAATCAATGATGGGCTAAAAATCTGCAGAATTCTGCGCGCGCAGATTCTGTGTGGCCCTAGTCATTGGACAGCAGTGATTTATTCTGTAGCCAATAGGGGAAAAACCTTAATACTATTGACCTTGGCAGTTTTTCTAAATCTTCCCAAATGAAAAGAAATAAGACAATGCGCCTGTGTCTGATGTTTGTTCCTCAGATGGAGCCGCTGATATTCGCTCAAGCATACAATATCTGATGACGCTGTTTTCACGCAAGCTTTTCAACGACACTCTTCCTCCGGTGATCCTGAAACACCAGCTCTACAGTTTACACAATGACAAAACCTCAGTCGACAAGCATGTGGTAGGACCGTAGTATTACCTATAAAACATATTGATCAAAGTCAGGGGTGCCCAAACTCGGTCCTGGAGGGCTGGTGTCCTGCAGATTTTAGCTGCAACTTGCATCAAAATTACTACACGAATGTTTCCAGATTGCCTAGTCAGAGCTTGGTTTGCTAGCCTAAGTATGTCTGATTTAGGCATAGCTCAGTACAAGTTTCTGATGGTATAACCTTGGGCAAAAATAACACAGTTTTCACAGTATTGTAATTACTGCTCTGAAATATGCTCTTCTTAAATGTCTAGGTAATTTTTTTTCCCCATTGAACATGACATTTCTTTAACAATTATAATATTTTGGAACAATAAACATGCAGACTTCTGCTGTCTTCATTAGTTTCTGCTGTCTTCAAAAACACAGATTTCTCTACAACCATCTTTGGATATCTTTCTCTTCTTTTTCAGTGGCTTTTCTTTAAAGGGCCACGAAACACCCCAGTCTCAGCGTGGTGTTTTCACACCTACAGTCTGTAAAAGCTCAGTAAAGTGGGTGTGTCCAGCTCGGTTTAGGTAGGAGTGTCGGGGGAGGGAAAGAGGGAAGGTTTTGCATATAAATGGGAGTTTCCATTTGTGCACGCGCTGACTTTCAAACCCACACACACACAGACCATTGACACAGACGCAGGGTAAGAAAGACAGGGACTATGTTCACATGGACTTCAGTCATCTAATTATTTGCCAAATTATTAATTCGTGGACTTTAACTGCAGTTTGGCACTTTAACGTTTATTCACGAACATTTCCTGCGTGTCCCCCGTGACAAACCAGATATTAAATGTTAGTAACTGCTGAAGGAGTGCATATTTAATGGAGTATTTGAAACGCACGGCATATTTCAGGAAAATAAATCCTGCATTTCTCGGTAACTAAATGCACTCGGTAGGTAACGTCAGAAAGCCGTTTGTGTATAGACTAATCTGTCACTAAATGCGGCGAAAAATCTACACGACAGTAATCGTTTGATTAAGATGTTTACACTTTACACGGATTCTTCAGTCTATAATACTGTAGTGATATTAACGTGCTGTAAACTCAGCAACAGTTCTAATCATCTGACTAAGGTCTGTCTTTAAACACTGAAAGAGTATTGCAGACGAAACCAACTAACTTTGCCATCTTCATAAACAAACAAACACCACTAAACGCCTACTTACCGATCAGGTGACATGTTCTCTGCAAACGTATTTATGACGCGTGGTAATACACCACTTTATTCCAACTGCTTGGGTCCACACGCGAGCTTTACTCTCATCTCGGGGAAATGGAAACAAATACTTTGTTGCGGCACATTTATCAACGCAACACCGACGAACCAATCCTCTCGGCTGGCGACAAAACGTAGCGTCTCTCTGCCGTTTGAAACTTGTCACAGGTAAACGCATCTTCCTGTATATGTAGTTCATGCATATTAATGAAGCTCCGCGTCATACACAATAGAGCGCTCTGATTGGTTTGAACAAAGGCCATGTCATGAATTAATGCCGCACGCTGACTGACGTCAATTTGTTCACTTCCGGGTAGACGTCCACTCTACACGCTGGACCATATGCAAAGACCTCAACGGCGTGACGCAGCCTCAAAAATTCGTTTCAAACCGGAAGAACGAATTTGCTCGAAATAACGCAAAAACAACCAATTTTCACTTTTTAGTCAATTATATGTGTCCTAATAGTGTTTATAGCAGCGTGGGACACAGATATGACTGTCAACAGCCCTAAAAATGTGTTTTGGTGTTTCATGGCCCTTTAAAGGTTCAAGACACCCCGGAGTACATTTTAAAACATTTTAACAGATTTGTGTGTGTTGAGCATCAGTTTTAATTGTCAGCTTTAATTGTGGGGAAAACTGGATAGTTTTAAGCGTTTGTCAGCTAATTTAATCTTCCGGGTTTAACATAATTTTTGGGGGGTAAAGTCTCGATCGGATATACAGCCGCATATGCAGATCAGATATGGTATAGTCTAGCTCGGATATGCAGCCGCCCCTGGAAGTGCGACATGCACATAAATATAGCTGGATTTTTCATGACACTTTATAACTATAATTAAAGGGCCACGAAACACCAAAACACATTTTTTGAGCTGTTGACAGTCATATATGAGTCCCACGCTGCTATAAACACTATTAGGACACATATAATTGACTAAAAAGTGAAAATTGGTTTTTGCGTTATTTCGAGCAAATTGGTTCTTCCGGTTTGAAACGAATTTTTGAGGCTGCGTCACGCCGATGAGATCTATACATATCCTCCCGCGTGTTGACTGGAGGTCTGTCCCGGCGTGAACAAATTGACGTCAGTGAGCGTGCAGCATTAATTCATGACATAGCCTTTGTTCAAACCAATCAGCACGCTCTGCTGGGTTTGCGGTGCAACTCATTAATATGCACGAGAGCTTCGAAGACTGTTGCAGTATCCAGACGGCAGAGACGCCACGTTGTGCTTCCAAAACAAGTGGAAGGAGACGCAGGTCGCCAGTGTTGTGTTTATGTGCTGCAGCTATAGTAGTAAAGGTTTAGTCTTGGCAGCTGGACACACGCGCGCGCAGCAGAAATGCGTCTGTAAGAAACTTCATTTTTTCACCCGAGAGCTTTCCGCATCTGGAAATGGTTTTGTCACTCGTCTCCTTATAAAACAGACGCCGCTCCAGTTTACAGATTTGGTAAGCCATCAGTGCTCTTTGTTTGTTTATTCAGTTCGTAGTTAGATAGTAGCTCGTAGAGTTCGTAACTCTGTCAGTATTTAAAGACAGACCTTTGTCAAAATGATTAACTGTTACTGAGTTTACAGTACGTTAATATCCGTACAATATTAAAGACTGAAAGATCCGCTGTACATTCTGCTCTCCGAGTGTAAACACTGCAGTCAAACCATTACTTTTGTGTAGAATTTTCGCCGCATTTTGTGACCGGATAGTCTGCGGAGGGATTTTATTTCTCCCTTACGCCGCACGGTATCAAACACTACATTAAAACAACACTCTCAATAGTTTCTCACATCTAGTTTGTCACGGGGGACATGCAGGAAATGTTCCTGGGTTACAGTATAAGCACCAAACTGCCGCTAAAGTCAACAAATTAACAATTTGGCTAATAATTAGATTACTGATGTCACTTCACACAGTCACTTCTCTCTCCCCCTGCGTCTGTTTGTGTGTGTGCGTCGTGTTTTTGAAAATGAGCGCGTGCACAAATGGAAACTCCCATCTTTATGCAAAACCTTCCCTCATTCCCTCCCCTGACACTCCCACCTAAACAGAGCTGAACACACCCACTTTCCTGAGCTTTTCCAGACTGCAGGTGTGAAAACACCCAGCTGAGCCAGGGGGGTTTCGTGGCCCTTTAATATTTTACAGTACTGTGACGGTTGGGTTTAGGGTGGGGGTGGGGGTGGGGGGTAGGCATTAAAAAACTAAATTTCTTGGGTAGTTTAATAGATAACATAAATAATACTCGGTACAACTACTGTTATTACGTTACTGTGATGGTTGGATTTAGGGTTGGGGTGGGAGTAGACATTAATACAATACAATAAATGGGAAATGTAATAAATAATAATTAATAATTAAAAAATGTATAATTTTAATTAAATTTAAATAATTGAATACAAATAATTCTTGTTAACTTCCGGCCGTAACTGTATTCGATCTAGCAACAACTTTTTTGGGATGGGATCAAAATCGGTGAAATAGCACGAATCTGCTAGTGGAGTGATGACGCGTCGGTTTCTCATTATTATTCAAAGTGGAGTTTCCTTATCCTGTGAGAAGACTCTGCTTCTTAATTATTCATGAGAGCACGTGCTTTTTGAAAGCAAGTCAGACCTGCCAAGCTGTGACCCAATAACTGCTAGAGACTGTGTCTGCACAGCACACGGTCGTATGTGTGTTTCCATGATCCATGGGGTTTGTTGCATGTTTTTCTTGATTCTGTCAAGCCTGATACAGCAAAGCTGTTTGTTTGCAGCAAGCATTTTTGTCGAGAGAGCTGTACGAGAATTGGAGAAGGAGACACATCACCTATATCCGTGCTGCTGTGTTCGCCTATTTTTAAAATCATCCGAATTACTGGCAGTGCTAATGGTTGAAATAGATGGAAAGAGATCTGCTGCACTGCTCCACTGTGTCTGCATTCAGACCCGGGGATTGAGGAGGAGATAAGTCCTCATTTATTGTGTTTATATAAACATGATTATCTTTATAATGTTATTACAAATTGTGGTTATGGGTAGGCATGGGACAATAATCGTTTTCAAGGTATACCACGGTTTGGAAAAGTCAAGGTTTTCATACCGCCAAAATTTTCTGCTGTACCGTTCCTAAGGTATGACTAAGATTTTTATTTTTATTTTTGGTGTAAATTGGAAAGGCATCTGTGTTTTTGAAACAAATGAAGACAGCAGAAGACAATGATTGAATTATTCAGCCTGACATGTTTACTGCTCCAAAATACTTTATATGTTTCTCAAAATAAAATATATTGTGTTCAAAGCGGATTTTTTTTGTTTGTTTTTTAGCCAGACATTTAAAAAGAATATATTTCAGAGCAGTGAACACAATACCGTCATACCGTGAAACCTTGACATTTTTATCCAAGGTTATCATACCGTCAGAATCTTATACCAGCCCATGCCTAGTTATAGGTGTATAAAATTACGAATAACAAATGTAGCAGGGCATTAAATTACTGTTTATTTCTTTGCATTTTAACTTTGTAAACTATAAAATCATGGGTCTCCTCACAGTTTGTGTCTCATTTTAAGAGCCGACTGATACAGTTGTTCACTCCCCTCTTTTTCCTCTGCACGGGCAGCCACACCCACTCCTCCGTCTGATCACGGTGCTCCACTCACATTACAAAGCTCTTTTTGAGGTAGTCTGAGGTAGAATTTAACCGAAAGAGGTGAGTTTCATGGCCCTTTAAAGTAAAGTCACTGCAATGTCCAGGTGTACAGCATGTAGGTTTAAAAGAGATTTGTTTTTCAGATATTTCCTGAATCATGGACTGACTAGTAGCTTGTGATGTGGAGGGTCTTTTTCTACTGTTGTCCTAAAACAACTCAATAAATAGTCATAAAAAACACGGAAAAATTTGGAATGGAAGAACAGAAAATTTTAATGGTTTAAAAAACTTGACTTTTCAAAGCCCTGGTATACCTTTAAAACCTGTTATCAGCCCATGCCTAGTCTGATTGGTGTTGGAACTAAACTTTGCAGGACACCGGCCCTCCAGGACAGAGTTTGGGCAACCCTGATCTAAGCAACTTGTGGAAAGCTTGACTGTCCATTTCTCTGTCTGCACAGAATGATTTGCGTGAAAACGGTGAGCTGCTGATGTTCCAGCTGGGCTTCGACTCGGAGGCCTTCGCTCTGGTGTCTGCTGGAGATTACAGAGCCAAAGTCCTGCAGGAGGAAGCTGGAAGGAAAACCCTGGCAACCGTAGAGAAATTTCTGGATAAGCTTATTCCCAGCTGCTCTGATTTAAGTTTCAACAAAGACAAAATGCTGAAAGAGTTCCTCTTTTCAGACTCGGAGATCACGTAAGGGAAAGGACACGTGTTTTTAGGGCTGGGCGATATGACTTTAATCTCATATCGGACTATAAGTCATCTCATATCCTGATAAAGATGTGTCATGATATAGTAGTGATGGCTGTTTTTGAAGCATCAAAACCTTTATGAATATTTTGTTTCGAATCAGTGGTTCAGAGGACTTGTCAAACTGGTAAGGTCACATGATTTCAGTGAACAGGGCTTTATTACGTTATTACGGTTTGAAAATGCTTGGAAATTTCAATGGTTTTTTATTAGAGGGTGATCTGTGGAATACCATAAAATCCACATGAATCATGCAAGCTCATTCGAATTGTCCACCAGGTGATGAATCCGATCGAATCACCTGATCTCGGATTCATTTTTAGATGTTTTAATGAGACATTCGAAAAATGAAAACCAATAATAGTAATGCAGCTATTGCAGTAATGCAGCTAGCTCTCTGCAACTCTCACATGGTCGCCCACTGAAGCTAAGCAGTGCTGCGCCAGGTTAGTACCTGGATGGGAGATTACGTGGGAAAGCTGAGTTGCTGCCGGAAGTGGTGTTAGTGAGGCCAGCAGGGGGCGCTCAGCCTGCGGTCTGTGTGGGCCCTAACGCCGCCGATGAGATGTAAACCGAGGTCCTGACTCTCTGTGGTCGTTAAATATCCCAGGATGTTCATCGAAAAAGAGTAGGGGTTTAACCCCGGCATCCTAGCCAGATCTGCCCACTGGCCTCTGTCCATCATGGCCTCCTAACATCCCCATATCATAATTGGCTACATCACTCTGCCTCCTCTCCACCAATCAGCTGGTGTGTGGTGTGCGGTCTGGCGCAATATGGCTGCCGTCGCGTCATCTAGGTGGATGCTGCACACTAGTGGTGGATGAGGAGACCCCCCACCCCTACTGTGTAAAGCGCTGTAAGTGTCTAGAAAAGCGCTATATAAATTAGTTTTTAGTGTCTTGTCCTGGTTAGCAGAGCTCACTGTGGAACAAAGGTTGTAAGCCTTGAGAATTGAAAAAAGAACACATTATGCAAGCACTTAATATTTGTATTAGATGATAAGTGCATTTATAGTTTATACTTTCAATTTAATGTTCAAAATGTGCCTGAAATTCAAGTTTAATTAATATTTTGCCTGAGTTTTTGTTCTATTGAAATGTTTTTGACCAGCAGGTGTCCCTAGCCTGGTGTTTTGAACACTTCGAAACCGTGAACCATTTTGCAAAACATTCATTCATCAATTTTCTTTTGGCTTAGTACCTTATTTTTCAGGGGTTGCCACAGCGGAATGAACTGCCAACTATTCCAACATATGTTTTACGCAGTGAAAGCCCTTCCAGCCACAACCCAGTACTGGGAACCACCCATACACTCTTACATTCACACACATACACTAACGCCAATTTTGTTTACCCAATTCACTTATAGCGCATGTCTTTGGACTGTGGGGGAAACAGGAGCACCCAGAGAAAACCCACGTGAACACGGGGAGAACATGCAAACTCCACACAGAAATGCCAACTGACCCAGCCGGAACTCGACCTTCTTGCTGTGATGCGACAGTGCTAACCACTGAGCCATCGTGCCACCAATTTTGCAAAGCAATCGGTTCAATTGTTTTGAAGCTTTGCAAAGCTTTGTTTCTTCATCACTAAGATATGGTACCATTTCTGTAAATTCAAGCATTTAATATTCTAAATGTTGACCACATGGAAACAATCATGTTTTTAGTGTAAAAATAAGGCGTTAATTAGTCTTAAAATTTCTTAAATCCTTATTTCAGAGGTTTTAAAAATGCAATTGAATAAAGAGGATTTTGTTTTCGTTTTGAAGTCTACTTAAATCTCTTGGTCTATCATCATGCAGAGCAACATAGGCAGAAGAAGCAGAACCAAAGTTCACTTATAGTCTTTGGCGAAACCCAATTGATGTTCGCTGAGATTTTGCTTACGTAAAGAGAGTTCACGTTATGATGGCTCACAACAGCTGCGTCAACACATACATTATTAAATGAAGAACTAGATCCACCAATTCACAAGCCAAGGACCAGAATCTGGCGATTTTTCGCTTGACTATAAAATTGGTCTAACTTAAATATAACTCCTAGAAACCTGCAGATACCCTGATTACAGTATATACCCCAAAATGGTCTCATTGTTTTTCTCAGGTTATTCAGAAATGTAGAAGGCTTTTAAAAAGGAACGATTACATGCCCAACATATAATATTGCTAAATGTGAACACTACTTTTTCCATGCTGTTATTTGTGTTTCTTTCCGCAGCCCCATAGTGGAGCGTAAGATTGCACCCATTCAAATGATATAGAATTATTACCATGAACAAGATATTTTGGCGCCACCGTGGCGTAGTGAGTAGCACGTTCGCCTCACAGCAAGAAGGTCGCTGGTTCGAGCCCCGGCTGGGTCAGTTGGCATTTCTGTGTGGAGTTTGCATGTTCTCCCCGTGGTTGCGTGGGTTTCCTCCGGGTGCTCCGGTTTCCCCCACAAGTCCAAAGACATGTGGTATAGGTGAATTGGGTTGGCTAAATTGTCCGTAGTGTATGAGTGTGAATGTGTGTGTGTTTCCCAGAGATGGCTTGCGGCTGGAAGGGCTTCCGCTGCGTAAAAAATATGCTGGATAAGTTGGCGGTTGATTCCGCTGTGGCGACACCGGATTAATAAAGGGACTAAGCCGACAAGAAAATGAATGAATGAATGAACAAGATATTTTTGCGAAACTACAAACCAGGGGGGCCCAAACTTTGTCGTATAAAGGGTCAAAAGCTGTGGGCCGAAGGTAAATACACCATGCTATATTACATTAAAGTTGCCATTAGTAATTTCCTAAATTATTTTATAAGATTTAAAAGTAAATAGAAAACATTACTTTAAATCGTGTTAACTAATACGGTTTAACATCTAAAATGATAACTTATTGCAATAATAACATAATCACATTTATAACAGCGGATTTCCATGATGAATACACTAGTCAAGCAGAATCTGCCTTTGCCTTGATTTGTCGTCTATCAGTTGGGTGACAGTATGTACATTTAAAATAATCTGCTTGATTTACACCATTTAATTGAAACATTTTATTTTAATAAGCATTTAACAATAAAACAAACAAACAAAAGCTTACATTAGACTTGAAATGACAACCGCTAAACCATGCCCATCATTCGTCCTCTCTTCTCAGTTGGGATGGTGGGCCAAATTAAAGATTACTAAGGGCCAGCTTTGGCCTGCCGGCCCTAGTTTGGGCATTCTTGCTATAAACTAAACAATAAACTTAAGCAGTTCCGTTACATGAAACTTTTGATTTCATCCATGTGATATACATTGTCATATTGCACAGCCCTAAGTGTTTGCATGTTGATGGTGTCTGGTGCTTTATTTGAAGATGTTTTTGTGCCTTCAGGCAGCTGGTGAAGTCTGGTCTCCTCACTGTGAGAGATGCAGGCAGCTGGTGGCTCTCGATCCCAAACTCTGGCAGATTCATTAAGTACTTTATTAAAGGTGGGTGTTGGTTTTCCTTTAATCACTGTTTTATGTAGCGGGGTCAAATTTAATGTTTAATTTGGATCAGAATAGTCTGCATTTCCAAATCTAGATTATTAGTGCTCTATATTGGGATCTTATACCACAACCAAGAATTGTTTGGTCAATGTTAAGTCACAAATGTGTATTTACTTCAACCCCTTATAGAAATGGGATATTCCAGAATTGTGGGTACATTCCAAGGCAAGGCAAGGCAAGTTTATTTATATAGCACATTTCATACAATTGAATTGCAATGGCAATTCAAAGTGCTTTACATAAACAGAAATAAAATTGAAGTATAAGAAAATAAAATAATAATAAAAAAACAAATAAAAACAGATTAAAATAAGTTAAGACAAGTTATAAAAGAATGAAAAGAAAAGAAAAGAAAAGAAAAGAAAGACACAATAGTGCGATCTGTCGGACGTAGCACAGTGCTCATTCAGTAAAGGCACAGCTAAACAGATGTGTTTTCAGTCTTGATTTGAATGTGCCTAATGTTGGAGCACATCTGATCATTTCTGGAAGCTGATTCCAGCAGCAGGGGGTGCTGTTAGTAGCTGAAAGCAGATTCACCCTGCTTTGACTGAACTCTTGGAATTTCTAGTTTATGTGATCCTAATGATCTGAGTGATCTATTAGGTTTGTATTCAGTCAGCATATCTGTAATGTATTGGGGTCCTAGGCCATTTAGTGATTTATAGACGAGTAATAATACTTTAAACTCTATTCTTGTGTAGAGTGTAGAGATGGAAATTCCAAGGATTTTCCATTAATTTCACTTTACCTGGAATGACAACACATTTGTCGTTTACAGGAAACAAAATCTTGTAAATTAATGCAAATTATTATATATGTAGTAATTAATCTACTATTAGCCAGAGGAATTGACACCATAGGAGCAAGTCACATGGATTCGACAGATTGTGTTTTGTTTAGAAATGATAAAACAGAGTTGACAAGAACATAGGGACAGACACAAAAATGTATTTTTATTTCTGAAATTATAAATGGTACAGAAAATAGATGTATTGTGCCAATGTTTATATACCGTCTGCCCCCCCCAACCCCCCCCACCGTTCTAAAACGTCGCCGCAGCGTCTCAGTGTGGACGGATATCTTTGAAAACAGAGGCGTGGCTGCTGAGATCCGCTACGTGATTGGGGCTTTGGGTCATTGCGTATCCTTTCCTTATTCGTTAAGCGCACGTGGCTATAACGTCAACGGCAGACGGCAGACCAGCCTTCACTGTAAACACTGTATTTTAGATAGCCATGGATGTTTTATATTCATTTGGTACTTTAATCAACAACTCGACCTCGTCGTCTGTCCTCAAAAAGACCTCTCTTGCTTTCTTTACCATCGCGTTCATCGTCTAACCAGCGTTTGTTGACTAACAATAACCAAATGCCGAGCGAGACACGTGCTTCCTGTTTATACTTGAACGCGCATGCTCAAGAGTGCGCGAATGGTCACGTGATATACGTTTCTGGTGGCGTAGTGAAGACGGAGATCTGTTAAGACGCTGGGTGAAACGTTAGTGTGGACGAGGATCGTTTTCATGCTAAAGCGCCGTTTTAAAACTAAAACGCACTAGTGTAAACGAGGCCTTAGAGACTGCAGCTCCGCCCAGGAAGTTTGGTCAGAGGTGAAATAGTCGTGCTCAACTGAGCCTGGTTTCTCTCAAGGTTTTTTCCCTTCACTTTCGTCAATTGAAGTTTGTTCCTCGCCACTGGCTTGCTTGGTTTGGGACTTGTGGAGTTGCGCATTGATGGATTTGCCCTTCACTGTTTGGGCTTCCAGCCGTGAAAATTAAACCACATTGAAACAGACCGGACTTAAAAAATGGACTGACACTATTTCAGTTTACTAGAACTTCTATGTGAAGCTGCTTTGACAATCTACATTGCAAAAGCACTATAGAAATCAACATGAATGGAATTGAAACTTCTGTGTCAAGTGCACGCATATGGTCTGGCGCAGCCACCGCGCGTTCGCATAGTCCTCGCTGAGGCTGATGCGCACCGTTTTAAAAAATGTAACTATACGTTGCAATGACAGGTAGTGCAAGCTCTGTGATTGGTGACTTGATAGCGGTGACGAGTGCGGGCGGTGCTGAGAGCCATAAGCCCAATGGAGCGAGTGTTTACAAGTGTTGAGTCCTGTGAGGAGCTCCAGATGGAATCTTTTGTTTTGTGTTTACCTTATGATTAACATGGTTGCACATAAATGCATGACTATGCGCAAGGTATGCGCCGTGAATCACGGTGATCACTTGATGCAGAAGCCTTAAATATGGACTCATTAGACTATTTCCATTGCTCCAGGGTCCAATCTGTATGTCCCTGAGCAAATTTATTTGTTTTAACAATTAACCAAACATAAGTGCTTTCCTTAAGGCTACAATTCCTTAAGTCCCCTAACATTGTGCATGTGGAAACACTCCTACTATTACTATAGACTGATTTCACGCGGCCGCCATTTTAAAAGCGAAATCGAGGCTGTGGTGGGAAGAAACCTGGAAGTATCGCCTAGAGTCACACAGGAATGTTGTGTACCTGGCTGTATATCTTATCAATGAAGAGAAAGTGACACAAATTTATCATTTCCATACCTGTCAACCCTCCCGTATTTCCCGGGATTTTCCCCTATTTTACAGTTCTATCCCGCTATCATCCCGTAAAGGTATTTTCCCGTATTTCTCCCGTATTTTCAGTCGTTCTCCGACAGGTGTCAATAAACATTAAAGAGGCGATCCTCCCTATTTGCAATCCATACCGCCGAACCATCAGGGGCCGCCCTTGCTCTTAAATCTGTTGGAATCTGTCTGTGCTTTCGTTTTATTTATGCGTGAAACACTGAAATAAACATAAAAACGGCGGGATTTCCTTTCCTTTTCATTACAGGTGCCGTCGCTCCTCCTATACAGTCCTCAAAACAGCCATAAAGTGGTGCGTGACTTTCAGCTGACGCGTCTGTAGCGATAAACAGACGCTGTTTCCCAAACGGATTCTGTACACTCGATTAAAAGCACAGCGAAAGTGTATAGTGGGGTTTGTGTTTGAACAGACATATACACATAATTAATAATAATAACATCTAAAGATGTCGATCTTGATGGGCTTTATTGGGGGGGTTGGGGGGGTTGGGGGGGGGGTGTAAAAAAAACGTATTTTTACATCCCAATGTTGACAGGTATGCATTTCACCAGCTTCCGAGTGACCCGAAGGTCTGTTCTGAATGGATAGTGAAAATAAAAAGGGATATCAGACATCATTTTGAGCTAAGTTAAGGGAAATGGCACTGGTTAGCTAACGTTTTCTTTCCTAAACACACGTTTTAGATGCCATTTATCAAACTCAAGTTGATTAACTGATTCTTTCTCTATATAAGACCTGTCACCATACTGAATTTCAGTACTGAAGTTTATGAAAAACGCCAATTTTCCACAAACATTTAAGCACTGTTGAGCACGTTCTTAGAGCGTACTCACAATGCGTACAGTTGCCTTGAATTGGGCCGAAGCACTCTTGTCTACCGACGACACACACTCTCATTATATTCGGGCCTGAGCACGCTTACGTCATCGATGATGCGCTGTTCAGTTTAAGAGAAGCGCTCTCGCTCAGCACAGCGGACATTTCTTTATATCATTATATGGTTTTAGTCGTTTGATATGCAGTGACACGCAGTCAAATATTTCGCTGAACAGATCAGCCACTGCTGACGCTCATAAACAATCATAAAGTCCTCGTGCTGCAGGAATTAGGAGGTTTGCTAAAGGTGCAGCTGTCATTCAGCGAGGGGTTTGCGTCCTTTAATAATCTACGGCAATTTGCGTTCATTAAACAGTAAGAATGATTTACCAATTCAATATCAAACAGTCCCCAAATGTCACGTCTCCTCTTCAGTTTCAGACTCATTGCGCTTTGCACTCACACTACAAGCGTACCGCGCCAAAGCCCAAGTGAACCGCGCTCAGGCACACCTCTTCCAACCGGGCCAGGGCCGGCCAACTGTACCGTGCCTGAGCCCGATTCAGCGAACTCACACTTCTCAAACGATCCGGGAAACGGGCCTGGGCATGGTTCGGATAGCATAGTGTGAGTGCGCCCTTAAACACCGTAGTGTTCACCAGTGCTCAACAGAAATGAGTGTGATTGGCCGTGAAGGTCATCAGTTCACCGCTCTTCACCGATTTTTACAGAGTATAAACAGACGAGAGATCTGCTGATGAATCGACTGATCTTCTCGCCTTTAAAATGCTCCAGTGTCTGTGAATCTGTGTTTGCACTTTGTGAAGAGCGGTGAACTGATGACTTTCGCGGCACTTAAATGTTAGCGGGAAATGGATGTTTTTAGAATTTCAGTACAGGGACAACAATAAAATGGCTGCCGCGTGAAATTAGCGTATTAAACATAGCATAGAGTTCTACTGTTGCTTTTACTATGATTTCACCAGATGTTTAAGTTATTGCTGATTTTTTTCCTCAAAGATGAAGGTTCCCCACTATCCTGCTAGTTTTTAATCATGCGTTAGACAGTTCTTAACCAAATTGTAGTAGTTTCAGCAATCTCCTTAGATGTTTTCATGACAATTTGATTCTTGTGACATAATGAACATCTTTTCCACAATTACACGATGGAAAGAGAAGCTCCTTTCTGCTTCAGTGAGGGCTAAATAACTTGTTACCACCTGAAACAATCAATGTTGTAATTATCTTAACTATTTTGGAGGGGACAGGCAGCATCTAACGGTAAACAAATAAATTGGACTTACATCATGCTAATTGAAGCTGAATTTAGGATTCTGTAGTATATATTGCCCAAATTACCTTTTCATCATGCAATTTAAATCATAAAAAGGCTGAAATGATAAAACATTTTTAGATTTAAACATTAAACATTTTAGTTTTGAGTAACACAAAGTGAAGATTTAAAAGCAAGATTAGATTTTGTGAAAAGAATCCTTTTCTTAACAGCCCTCAGGTTGCAGCCTGAAGTTAGCAAAAATCATTTATACTGTTTATTAATTTCTACCCCAACCCTACAAACCCAACCGTCACAGTAACATAAAAACAGTAGCTATATCGAATATTACTCATGTTATTTATTAAATTACCCAATAAATTGTATTTTATTAACGTCTACCCCTACCGTAACCGTCACAGTACTGTACAAATATGAGTTATTGTTATACAGTATCATAAAAAATTATACTTTACTGATGTGCATATCCAAAGCTGAATCCTATCTAGACTTTCCCCATTTCCATTGACATATGTGACGCCATTTCTTCAATTCACTTTCCAATTTTAGGTTCATCTATATTTTTCCAAATAAGAGCAATAATACACTTAGCTTGCAAAATACATGTTTTTATGAATCTGACCTCTTTCCTTTGTAAGAGAGGGCTGACAGGATATATACCCAGGATAAAAATCTTAGGATCCAATGGTAATTTCTTTGATAAGATTTGTTCAATCATTTCAATAAACCTTACCAAAAGGGTTTCACTTTCACATATTCCCATATACAGTAGTACAGTGTAACTTTTACCTCATTACATTATACTGGTATCTGGAATACATTCGTTAAACTTGTGCAATATAGGAGTTATGTATGTTGGCATTAGCCATTTGCCGCCAACCTTTAAGGAATGACTAATGGAACTTTTACACCACCTGACCTTGGGGAAACAAGTGATTTACTGTAAGAGGTTGTACTGCAATGTTTTTTTTTCAGTTCAGAATCCTTTTCTTCTCTTATACGATGATTTAAAAAAAAAAAGATTTGATCTAAACTAAAAGCCAAAATTCAATCAGATTAGTTCTGAACTATAATGCTGCCTTCCCCCCCTAACAGGACGCAAAGCCGTACTTAACATGGTGAAGAAATCCAAATACAGTGAAATCTTAAGGACTGAGCTGGAGGAGCGTCGCACAACTGCACAGGTTAAGTTCCAGATGAAGTATCACGTTCATGATATCATCGGAGCAGACTTAGTAGAATGGTAAGACAACCTTAGAGTAATGTAGATCTGAGCTGTAATTATGAGCACAGTGTGTGATGCCTAAAATATCATCTTTTGTGTGTCTGCAGTATACAGACCACATCAGGGACAGTATTACGATACGTGGACGGAAACAACTAACACTTTTTTTTATTATTGTACAGAATTGAATGGATTATATATTATTTATTGCTATATTTTTTGTTTGTAAAAACAGAAGCTATGGTACACGATGTTGTAATAAAAGTTTGCCAAACTGTCTTCATTGTCAAATGGCTTTTTGTGGGGTTTTATGGTTCACACCATAGACTGTAAAAAATATGGACGTAGTATCCGTGACGTCACCCATAGGTTTCTGATGAACCCAAAAGAAGCTACTAGTAGGCGTGGCCAACCGTCGCCATTTTGTTCGCGCGTCATCGCACCAACAGAGGCATACCAAACAAGGGCAAAGAGGCGGAGCGTGAGCTGAGCTACAGGACGCATGCTGGCATTTAGCTAAGGGCTTTCTTATGGGAGGAACACATAATATTTCATTACCTGCGACTCGTTTGTGTTCTGACCACGTGCTTGGTTGAACACTATATCAATAAAGTATTTAGTCTGTTGAAAACACTGTTGTAATACATCAAGCCACTTAACATCGTTCTTATGACGTTTTTCAACAGGAAGAAAGTGCGAATTACATCCAAATACTTCAGATATAGTCTGTGTTAGTAAATGCAGGGCTATTTAGGAAATCCAGGCAGAACACTGTATGACAACGCTTCAGATGACTGTTCTAGAGCCTACTGCTGATCAATCTGTCAGATTCTGAAGTGCGTTAGAGTTCTGAAGAACATTATAAATCATAAATTATCCTAAATAAAGCAAGTACATTTATAGAGATGGTATAAGTATATAATTTCACTCACCTGGGAAACGGAGGCCACGTGAATGGTTTGTGAGCACAATTAAGTGCACACAGCATGCCATATTATCTGATAATTGCAGGAAATATTTCCAAAAGGCAACTGACTGTAAAGCCACATAAAACAACACAAAAATACGATGAATCAGGCGGAATCAGCTGAGGTGACGTGACTGCGACCAGCAGGACTAGCTGTCACTCAAGTGGCCACGCCCTTAATTATGCAAACTTAATTTAGCTTAATATAAAGGGAAACGGATGAGTTATAAAAAAATTCACCCCCCTCACAGTTGTCATGAAGGGTAATATTAGCTATATGAACCAAAATTGTTCTTTGTACCAGGCTGTAAACACCTTTTTTTCTGCTGTAAAGTTGGCCATTTCACCAGTGGGCTCATTAGAGATTTGCTCTATTATGGAGCCCGGACTAGCAGAATTTTCGATGAATTGCAAGTTTTAGTTACTTCCGTATTGGCTTCCCGAGGGAGAGCAGGAGGTTGCCGCTTGGTTCACACCAGATGTGGATGAAGCAGCAAGTGCAAGTGATTTACATGTTAAGTCGATGCAAAGATGTGAACAGACATCCTGCAGTGCAAATCGCTCAAGTTGGAAAATCTGAACGCTAGCAGACATTCACACAGTGTTAACCAATCAGGAGCTTGCTCTCATATGAATGTGACTGACGTGGTGCCTGTTGTTGGTGTCCTGAGGGCAAATCCTCCTGACACTGGACAACAGCTCATCAAATGGGTAAAGTCTGTCATGAAGGGGTGTAACTTGAAGTTATGGAGACCCACGTGTCTACTATGTTGTCGGCAAGGGCCACACAGGATCTGCACGCGTAGAATTCTAGCCCATTATTGATTCTGTTTATTTACTTGTGTAAATGTATATTTATTCAGTTTTTAAATTAATTTCAGTAATAATATTGACTAATATGAAAATATTCATATGATTTATTTACAATAGTTTGTGAAGTACTAATTTCTGTCTTTTAGAAGATATATTTTAGGAGAGACTTGCTTTGTTTACCAAATAATGTGAATGTAATTGGATTCACATTGTAAACATTAAATAAGTTATAAAGGTATTACTTTTTATTTCATATATTAAGGTTTTAGTTATGATACTCCCAAAATCATTCCGCATAAATCCGCAGATTTTTAACAAAATTCTGTGCAGAAATAGCAAAAAATGTCCGCAGATTCCGTCTGGCCCTAGTCATCAGTCATTAACGTCTGCATGGTCAGTGGTCAAGGGCAGAAGTTACCTGCCGCCTTACCCTGTGGGGAGATGAGTCAGTGGAGGACACCATATATAAACCATAGGCACAAGCTGCGATGACGGCCCTTTCCCTCCTCCTCTGCCTCAAAATCATTTTAAAGTTTGGTGAATTTACATATTTCACAGAGATAAAAGCGAGACACTTTCTTCCATCTTGGCTAGACGCTAGAACCCGCCTTTACGAATGTGCGACGTAAATTGTATGGCAAGTGTAAACACATGAATCAGATATCGGTCACAAATTAAAACGTGTAAACCAGGGGTCACCAATCTCGGTCCTGGAGGGCCGGTGTCCTGCAGGGTTTAGCTTCAACTTGCCTCAACACACCTGCCTGGATGTTTCAAGTATACCTAGTAAGACCTTGATTAGCTTGTTCAGGAGTGTTTGATTAGGGTTGAAACTAAAATCTGTAGGACACCGGACCTCCATGGAACAAGTTTGGTGACCCATGGTGTAAACGGACAGGCAAAAAAAAAAAAAATCAGATTTAGGTAACAAATTTGGAATTGAAGATCAAAACCTGACAATGTAAACGGGGCCCTATATCAGGTATACAGTGATCTAATTGGTTGACACTTCTGTTGGCGCTTGAAAAGTTAAGAAAGTCCCAACTCGACGTCACCCATTCAAAGTGAATAGGAAGCGTTGTCGTTGATGCCCCATTGTGAATGGGCTGTAATAAACCAGTTTGACTTCAGAGCAGAAATAAAACGCAAGCAATGCCACATGCTGCCATGTGTATAGATATGTGATGTGTTCTGGAGTCATTTACCCTAATAAATCTAATGGCTCGGGCATTGGTGATTGGTTCCACTGGTTAATCCAGTGATCCAATCACAATCTGTTAAAGCAGGGGTGTCCAAACTACGGCCCGCGGGCCATCTGCGGCCCGCAATCAGTTTAGTGGCGGCCCACGAGGCTTTTTATAAATATTAATAGAATCTGGCCTGCTGTAGAAAAATAGATATAATTCAATGAATAACCACCGGGTGTCGCTATCACGCGCCTACAATTAGACCACACTGAAGTAAACATAATTGATATCCACGTTTTGGCGAGCCATGGCGCAACCAAGAAGAAGGAAAATCCACAGTGAGTGCGGGAAATGTCCGAGTTTTACAAGAGTTTGGATTCATCCAAATTTCCCTTGATGAAACAATGTCACTGTTTACATTAACAGAGTTTGTGGTGAGTAAAATATATTATGATTTTAAAATGTAGAAAATAATTCCATAATAATACCACGCACACACATACATATATATATACACATATATATATATATATATATATATATATATATATATATATACACATACATACATACATACACACTCTAAAAAAAAGGTGCTAAATAGCACCAAAACTGGTTCTTTGGTCGTAATGAGGGGGGAACCTTTTTTGGTGCTATACAGCACCTTAAAAAATATGTGCTATATAGTACTTTTGTCAAATGGTGCTATATAACACCTTTATTTTAAGGTGCTCATAATGTTACTTTACCCTTCCGCAAATAAAACCGGCATAAGAGTTATGAGAATTAGCTATATGAACAAGTGCTTACCAGTAGTAGTGGTGCTGTATAGCACTTTAAACCCCCCAAAGAACCACTGAAAAACCTTTATGGTGCTTTAAAGGTTCTTTACACAATAAAAGTGCTAAATAGCACCTCAAATACCATAAAGAACTACTGAAGAACACTGAAGAACCTTTTTTTTAAAGAGTATATATATATATATATATATATATATATATGGGTGTCTGTGAAATTGTAAAATTTGGCCCAGGACAACATTTTTTTTTTTGCATCTGGCCCTCGGCCCAAAAACTTTGGACACCCCTGTGTTAAAGCATTTGATTGATAATTCATTGTTTTTATTTTAAGTAATTTATGAATAATTTGGCCACCTTAATCGGGTTAATACATCAAGATTTTTCTATGCAGCTTTGTTGTATAACACCCCAAAAAATGTGGATGGAAACAGCTACTGTCATGTTAATAAGGTCAACTAGGTTGTGCTCTGCATTTTAATCATTTTTTAAAAACTCCCGTTTTTAATACCCAATTAATAACAAACAAACGATTAGAGTTTGATCTAAATTTATTGTCGTTTATTTCCTCTGTAAAAGAAGTGACATCATGAACGCCCCTAAAAACAGGGTTACAATCAGGCTATTAGTGTGCAGAGAGAAATCGCTGCATTGGATGACCGACCACCAACATAAAGCACATGCTGTACTTGTGCCTCGGACAGTTCAAGTATGTCTGCAAAGTGTTCAATGTCAGAAAACACTTCACACGGGCTTGAATCAGATAACCAATTATACGTTATTAGTACAGAAAGAATAAAATGCTAGTTAAAATATGGTTAGCTATAATGAAAATAAAGATTTGCTTCACATGAAGTCCTGTAGTGTATGTTCTGACAGTAGTCTATTGCTTTTTGTAACACAAGCAAGTATAAAAAGTGTCAAAAAGGAAATAAAAGGTTCTAAAAATGCGTTAAAAAATATATGGCCGTAGAGGGAGTATTAAAAATGCCCAAAGAGCATCATAGTGTTCGTAACATGCCATTTCTTTCTATTTATATATATATTTTTTGACATTTTTTTAAAATATTTCAGACAGCCTTTTTATATATCAGAGGAGGAGGCTAATATTTGCAGACATATTGAGCCAACAAAACAAGAACGTCCTGGCCATGTTGCACAGCGGAAATCAGAAAATATGAACATTATGAATAAACATTGAAGCCTACTCGTGAATCATGTCATATTTTTGGTTTTTGACAATATAATTACAATTAATTATTCCAACCAAGGTTTCAAAAGGTAAAAGCTCCCTTCTGTTTGTTTATACAACAGTTCTGTCTGGTTCTCGAATCTGATAGCTGTGCGATATTCTGCAATATCAGCACTCCTACAGCCTCTTCAACCTTGCGTATTACTCCGCCCACATGACAAGCAGAGGAATAAAAAAAGGAATAAAAAAATAAATCGCTACAGTTTGACAAATATTGCAGCTGTTAAGAGAACATAATGTAGTTTTGAGGCTTTTTAGTCGAGGATGTAGTTGTTTAGATTGCAACTATGCAGTTTATTAATAATTACAAATGCCTTTATTTTAATACTTATAATTTCAGAGATGGGCATCACGGTGTCGCAGTGGCTAGCACAATCGCCTAAAAGAAGGAAGGACGCTGGTTCATCAGTTGGAATTTCTGTGTTTTGTGTGGCCATAGTAAACTGGTGGCGTTGCTTTGCTTTGGCTTTTTCGGGGTTAATTATGGTGATCTCCCAATTCCAACAGAGAAATACTGTGAAATCTCTGTAGACCGATGGCATTTCATGTCGTTCATCCTTAAAATGTGAGCAAAATCACCTAAAGTGTCGACAAAACATCGTCACTTTAGACATTACGCTAGAGAATCATTAAAATACTAGCTTAAAAGCAGGGGTGTCCAAACTTGGTCCTGGAGGGCCAGTGTCCTGCAGATTTTAGCTCCAACTTGTATCAACACACCTGCAAGGGTGTTTCTAGAAAAGCCCAGTAAGAGCTTGATTAACTAGCCCAGGTGTGTCTGATTGGGGTTGCAACTAAACTTTGCAGGACACCGGCCCTCCAGGATTGAGTTTGGACAGCCCTGCTTTAAAGTGACGTTGGTGAAGTAGCAACGGTTTCTGCTGTTCTGACATCAGCTACAGATGTGAACGGCAGAAGTAGTTCCTCGTACACAAGGTTTTTGAGACTCTACGTGTTTGATTTTCTTCTATATACACACACCATTAAGCCGTCGAACTGTTGTATAAACGCAATATCACACTCATAGCATGCAATATGGCTGTATAGCATCACTGGTGGGACACTAAAGCACTTGACCTGTGGCCTTGAGCCAATGCACACCTCCCATCAGTACCGATATACAGCCATATCGAACTGGTGCTCGTGGGATATTGCTCGTATATAATAGGGCTGGGTCGATAAACAATATTATATCATATTGCGATTAAATTGATCTCAATAACAACGATAAGCTCTGGACTTTTTTACTCATATTGATCTAATAGCCAATCACATAGTAAAAACGTGCAACAATGGGGAATCTAAAAGTGTGTTGATATTGCCCTACTTTAAGGACAGTCTGGGAGGGGCTTTTTTCCCCGATGACCTGTCCACCCCTGAAATGTGTGACATTTGTTTATGGTCAGAGGGGTCCATTTTCGCTGCATGTAACAGTGTT
>CAIGQQ010029784.1:1063196-1082139 GCA_903798035.1 Danio albolineatus
AGACTGATGGCATTTCATGTCGTTCATCCTTGAAATGTGAGCAAAATAACCAGTTTTGTCGTCACTTTAGACATTACGCTAGAAAATCATTCAAATACTAGCTTTAAAGTGACGCTGGTTAACGGTTTCTGCTGTTCTGACATCAGCTGCAGATGTGAATGGCGGAAGAAAGTAGTTCCTCGTACACAAGTTTGACACTGTTTGTTTATGGTCAGAGGGGTCCAACTTCGCTGCATGTAACAGTGTTGTGACAAATAAAAGCTTAATACCAAATCAGAGAAGTATCGAGTTTTCGGACACCGAAAATTTAGCGGCGGAAAATATGTTTTGCCATTTAATCGACCCTCTAATTTTTGTGGCTTCAGTCATTGTTGGGGTACTCTTTTAAATCTGGAAGCATTACCAACATATATTGAAATGTGCATCGTTACTGTTCAATATGGAAACTAATTATCGAGATTGCATTTTTGCATATCGCCCAGCCCTAATATATATAGTCAAGAAATAAAGTAAAAAAGATTTAATAGTCATGAAACTGTTTCTAAAAAGCAACATTTTTTAGAGTTCAGGAGTGAAACATGGCCTGGACGTTCATGTTCATAACGAGCCTTAAATTACAGTATAAACTCCCTAAACAAATGGCAAATAGTGTGCAGAGATGCTCATAATGAAGCCATCAGAACATCGGTTCAGACTCTTCATCCTTCCATCAACAGAACCGCATGTGTCAGAAACAGAAGCGAGATAAAAGCAGACTTCACTGAAAACTCACCGGCTTCAACCGCTAGCTTTGGTTTGCCAAACGATCGCTGCCCTTTAGGAGTTACAAATCAGCAAGCGTGATGCTGCCCCATGCGAATGTAGTGCTGTTTGGCAAGATCTTCATTCCTTTCAAACAAAGACTGTAAACAAACATTGTGGGTTCTCAATGGAAGGAACCATCTTCAAGAACTAAACGTGAACATCCAATAGTCAAAGGCCGCAGGGTCGTCCTGTAGTGTCTGTCAGAGGGAGTTGGGTTGGGGAGAATTCTTACTACATCTATCGATAATATTGATAACATTTGTTTGTAAAGGTATACAGTTGTACTGGTATAATTACAGTGAAGGAAGTGAAAAAGGAAACCGCGGTGTCGTTTCTCACTTCTCCTCTTAGAAATACAGTTTGGATCACAGCAGTGTTTCCTCAAGACTACAGCAGGGAGCATTTCCTCTTCCTTTTCTTGACGGGTGGAGGGCACAGGACGGCCCGGATAGCCTCATCAAACACCGTCTTCAGGCCACGCTGTGTGAGTGCCGAGCATTCCAGATACTTCACTGCCCCTGCACACAAAAAAAGCAAACATCAGACCTCCGGAAAGAGCTTTCATCTTAATCTTTATTGCTTGAGAGAGAAAAAAAAATTAATTGACGCCAGCATTTACAACTCTGGGCACAATACTGCCACGACTTCTGCGTCAAAGCTTGACAGAGGGCGTCTCATCATAATAATAACCAACACTAGTCTCACGGTTCGCTTCGGTTACGATTGTCATGCCATCGATTCGGTTCAATTTGAGATCTCGGTGCATTGACAAAGCTTTCCATAAACAATTATATATTTTACTTTAGCACAACAATTCTTGTATTAAAAAATATAAATATAGTTATTAGGGCTGTCCAAGAATTAATCGTGATTAATCACATCCAAAATAAAAGTTTGTTTTGACATAATATGTGTGTGTTATATATATTTATTATGTATATGTGATAAACACATTCATAGAAGCCAAAACTATATATAAAAAAGTTACATCAAAGTAGTTACATCATATTCAAATGTAAAATTTGTGTCATACACATATATTTTTTATATATCTAAATATAAACCAACATTTTATCAAGTATATGCATTTGTGTATTTATATATATTCATAATATAAATATAGACAGTACACACACAAATATTATGTTAAACTTTTATTTTGGATGTGATTAATCATGATTAATTTTTGGACAGCCCTAATATTTATATAATATTTGTAATACGGTTTTATAGAAGCAGTCAGACATATGAACTGTACCTTTAAAAACTCAAGTACATGCACAGAACAACATGAGCATTCATAGCAAAAAAACTAATGTACTTAAATATTATACTTAAATATAGGTTAGGTCTTTACTTCTGTTCTGTCCATGGCTGAACCAATGCTCTCACATTATCAGTGCTGTGTGAACATTATCTAAATTTTACAGAGATATAAAGATTCATTTAAACTAAACGTTGCATGTTTTACGATATGCTGTAATAACTTTGAACATGCATCGTTTTTCTTATTATTTACCATGTATACATAGACATTACATGAAATATTAGGTCTAGGCCTGTCACGATATGTTGTACGATATTGCACCGAAATATATCGCGATAAACGACATTATTGTCATTTTAAGATTATTTTAGGCCACTCATTATATAATGCCAGAATGGCATTATAATAGCATCATAACGCAAGTATACTCTTCAAAAGATCACAAAATATTTTGTTCTTAAGAATATTTAATTTAATTTAGTCATTTTAATAATTTAATGATTAGGCATTGGAATCAGAATGTGATCAGAATGTGAAACGCATATGCAAAACAAATAATAATAAATGTAAAAAAATAAAATAAAATAAAAAAAGCAAGGTAAAAATTAAAAGAGGCTGCGATATCTGCTACCAGATCTATTTTCAGTTGTCAGGCACATCAAAAACACTTTCGTCATTTATGGTAAATACTATAGTGTTTTTATAACCATACTGACACCTCTAATAGAGATAGAGAGGTTGTGCAATCAGCTAAAATGTTGCAATAATTGGTTTTTACTTATGGGCGATATATATTGCATCCCCAAAAATTATTGGAGTCATGTCCGTGTATTGTGCGATAAGTCGATATATTGATTATTGTGACAGGCCTAATTAGGTTATGAAAATTTACTTGAAAGTCCAGGAAAAGTCATGGAATTTTAGTAGTAAAAAAGCCCGCTCTGAGCACTGTTGTGCAGATGAGTCGAGCACAGACTGTGCGAATAAAAAGCATGTGCAGAAAGCACTGGTCATGGGTTTAGCATGTGTAACAGTCATGAGAAGGGCTGTGCAATTTGGGTAAAATATCTAACAGCAATTTTTTAACAGATATTGATATTTCGATTTGATTTGCAAAATAATTTTGAGGTCAATTTAGGAGCTGGTTGTTGTATTTCCTCATTCTGTGGCAACAATTCTGTGACAGCTCTTACAAATTACCTGTTTTTGTTCAGTGGCCGTGATTGTGAAACCAAAATATTCCCATATTACCGACGTGCCTGTTTTTCTTTGACATTAATTCATCTATTAATGCTTCTGAAGCAGCAGACACCATCATTCCACTTATCCGCACTTTCCTGTTTGTTTGTTTTTATCTTATTGTGGGCGTTCCACATAATTCAGTTGCGCAATTCTGATTGGGCAGAACGAAAGTGTGCTCACTCAATTGCCTTGTAAGACTTGTCACACACAGACAGAAGTCAACCATTTGCTCTAGCTGGGGAGAATTAAATAATACATATATATTTCATGTCGCAGTCTCTTGCGATTAAAATTGGGATTGCGATTCAAGTATGATTAATTGCACAGCCCTAGTCATGAGTAGGGCCAGACGGAATCTGCGGACATTTTGTGCAATTTCTGCGGAGTATTTTGTTAAAAATCTGCGGATTTATGCGGAATGATTTTAGGAGTATCATAACTAAAAAATTAAAGTATGAAATAAAAAGTAATACCTTTTTAACTTTTATTTAATGTCTACAGTGCAAATCCAATTAGATCCACTTTATTTGGTAAACAAAGCAAGTCTCTCGTATAAAATCTCTTCTAAAAGACAGAAAATAGTACTTAACAAACTGTATTGTAAATAAACCATATGCATATTTTCATATTTATCAATATTATTACTGAAATTAATTTAAAAACTGAATAAATATACGTTTACACACATTTAAACCAGTAAATAAACAGAATTAATGATGGGCTAAAAATCTGCGGAATTCTGCGCGCTCAGATTCCGTGTGGCCCTAGTCATGAGCACTGTAAGAATGAGGAATGCGAATGAGGAAATACACATATACTGTACATACTGTATTGACTTCTATTATAATGACATTGTTTGATTGCAAAGTCATGACAGTATATAATCATGCATTCTTGACTGTTGGTAGTTGGGAAGAGGTAAAAGGTGTCATTTTTACTGTCCTGTCTTGCAGTTATAACCGGGCAGCTGTAATGCTTAAAACGGCCCTTAATGACAATGAGCTTCACAGAAAGTTGATCCACCTACCGATCTCTTTGGCCATTGCCAGGCCCTGAGGGTAGGTAATGGGAGTGAGCTTCTTCTCCTTCAGCTTCTCAATGGTGTCCTTGTCGTCTCTCAGATCAAGCTTGGTTCCCACCAGGATGATCGGAGTGGTTTGACAGTGATGTCTCACTTCTGGATACCACTGAACACACACGAGGCAACATATCCCATTATTAAAACATCCAGCCCGGGTGGAACATCACAACCAGCACTGCGCTTAACGTCAAGCTGTTAATCAAAAAATGAAAGCTCCAGCAACTCCTGATGTTTATTATAGACCTTTTTCTTGAAACGCAAAATTACCCATTATGCTTTGCGTGTATGCGCAAGGACAATGCTAAGAACTTCCAGTGGGTTGCTGATGCGTATAAATAGTCACATTTGGACAGCTTTGAAATGATAGTTTTAATCTATTTATTTGCTTTTAACGTCTTTGAACCAATACTGTTGTTTATTAGCGCCAGCTGAACTTATCATTCAAAAAAATGCGATCTAATGGGATGGAAAAACAATACTGCGAGGCATTTTCCCCTCTTTCTCAGATGGCATCTTGTGCCGTTCTGATGAAGCCTTGTCATCGCTACAGTCAACAGTTTCTCGTTCTTTTAAATATATAACCAACACAAACAAATGTAATTCACCAAAATGTTTGACACACACATGTAGCCCACTGTACCGTCCCTCTGATTGAATAATTGAAAATAAAGTGGCATTTTTAAATGACAGAAAAACATATACTGTGGTAAATACTACACATGAACTAACTAAATGAAACATAAACGGCTCCCGATTAGAATCAACATGTAAATAAGCCAGTATCAGTAACATACTTTTATTGGTCGTTTTTGTAAATTGCATGGCTTAAATTTTAAACCAGTAATCTGGTTTGCTCTATAATGCAGTGAAGTATTGTGTGTGTGTGTATGTGTGTGTGTGTGTGTGTGTGTGTGTGTGTGTGTGTGTGTGTGTGCGCGCACGCTGAAGAGCCGATGAGCTAACAGCTGACACGCACACTATTTCTGACGGCAGACACGTGAACTAGAAGAACGATTTTCTCTCGTGCTTGAACCACATCAAGACACAATTAAACCCATTTTCGGATAGCAAATTACCTGTTGTATACTCTGTAAACGGAAGGTCTTAACATTCTACCGGAAGATGCTGGTCGCTATGGCCATATGGGGAAGAAAAGAGCTCACCTTTGCACGGACGTTCTCGAAAGAGGCAGGACTCACGAGGGAGAAGCAGATGAGGAACACGTCCTGTGGAAGAAAAGCATTCACGATGAACTACTGAGCAATGGCTGTGTTTCCACATTTACAGAGCTTTAGCCAAAGTGTGACATTAACGCTCAAATGCATTTATTCCATGCAGAGATGAAGCCGTTGCATGACCAAAGGGTAACCTGAAGCTTCGTTCAGCATTGCTTCGTGAGCACGTGACGCTCGCACACTGAACATTTCTGAATGCCCCAAGCGCACCCCGATTCATGCAAGAACTAGCCAGTCTGCTTCACACTTTGTATGGAATATATACATTTCGGTAATAACGGTACACTAATTACCTCTGAGAAACACAGCGCACCCAAACACTGCAGTGCTTTTTCATTTTCTCCATAAACTTGTATCGGAGCTGAAGCAATGCTTTGTCCGTTTGTCATCCTCTGAGAAAACGTTGATGGTTGCATAGTTACAAAAAGACAGCAGGGGAGCGCGAGTGCAAAGCGTATTGAACATGGTGAAGAGAACCATGCTCTCGCGCTTTACGTGTGAGTTTTAGGTTGCGTCATTGTCACTTCAGGTCAGAATAAAAGCACACGTTAAAATAAGGAGCCGTGACTAGCAGCAGTGAGGAGATGGTTAATGAAAAAGGATGTACAGATGTTTTTGGTTTCTTTTCTTGTGCATCCCAGCTGTTACGCCCCAAAACCGGCTCGTCCCGTCAATAAATCTTTAATAATATTAAATCAAAAGTTTAAAAGTGACAACAAAAATATGAACAAATCATGTAGACAGGTAGGTGAGCTAAACAAAACAGTTCCCGGACTATAACTGTTTTTAATGGACAGATCTTACCTACAACCCCCGCAAAAGGAATAAAAACAGGTGAGTCTTCCGGGCTACTGCTTTCCTTCGCTAAACTAAATAAATAAAACGTGACTATGAAAAATAATATCCACTACCTGCTACGAAAAACAACAAAGTATCAAAATTAACAAACTACTTAACACATTGCGAAAGTATCAAAAAGTTAACGAAACAACAAAACATTGAAGAGAGCAATGCGGATTGGTCCTGGCATGCGCGGAGCACCGCCAGCCAGACAGCCTGAGTGAGAGGTGAGAGAGACCCTGAGCCACCATTGCAGTCAGCCTTATATACGGGGAATCCCCAGTGACGTCACCGGAGCCATCCAATCCTGGACAAGCCGCTAGAACACTCCACCTACTCAAACAAGCGCACAACCATATAGCAAAGATAAAATAAATAAATAGAGACAGACCCGCCTAACACCAGCCATTAGCTCCCCATCTGAAAGATTTTTTAGCATAGGGGGTAATGTAGTCATTCAACTTCACAATTTGTAATGTAGCTTTATGTACTTAAATAATGATGGCTGGTTCTTTTGTTTAATAGCTCGGATTTGATTAGCATACTTTGTTTTGTTGACAGAGTTTGAGGTTTACTGTATTATTACTATTCACACCATAAAGTCTGCTTTGATTGTTCAGCGTTTGCACTTTACCACAGCACACACTTTCCACCAAAAAATATTATAACTAATGCAACTATTGTAATGTAATAATATTGTAATATTGCCTCGCACCCAGCACACTTCCTGTTTGAACTGCTACCGTCTGGCCGGCGCTACAGAGCACCGAGCACAAAAACAGCCAGACACAGGAAAAATTTCTTTCCTCAGGCCATCTACCTCATGAACAGTTAAATATTTTACTATTGTGCAATAAACGTGTAATACTTTCTCATACGCACTTGTACACAGCACCTTATAACAATATACAATGCAATACTTCTCCTTACGCATTTGTACACAGCACCTTATAACCTGTATATTTATAACAAATCTGTACATACATTTCAACATCCAGATCTTTTTTGGACTGACTGCATCTCTGTTTAATGTCTATCGTCTTTTTTCATATTTATTTTGTGTTGTCACTTGTCACTATATGTGCACAGGAAGCTTCTGTAGCCAAAGCAAATTTCTTGTGTGAGAAGCACACTTGGCAATAAAACTGATTCTGATTGTAATGGATATGTCCACTATTGGCTAGTAACTCCGCTTCTTAATGCTGCCCTGAAATGCGACAACACCCACAAAGCGGCGCAAATTTTGAAACTCTTCATCTGGAAGCAACACTTGGACCAAATCAATGTTGTATTCCATGCAAACAGAAGCCTCAACTGTCATGTAATTTCTACATCAACAATACAAGCCTTGAACCCAGGTTTCATCTAGCATGGCTATTTACTCTCATGAGCTTCGAGGCCTTAGTTCAAATGTCACAGCACTACATAGAGACTGGTTTTACAGCTCTGCCAGTAATGCACAAAATATGATGATACTTTGCTTTTAGAAGTGACTGTGTATTTAAAAAACACATATGATTATATCAAAGGAAGAGACTATCCTCATTCCAACAGTCTTAATATAGTTTGTGAAAGCAAAAGCGGCAGGTTGTATTAGGTCATATATTTACTAAGATGACAAAAGTGAAATTTTTTTTTAGGGCATTTATTAATTATCTTTGTTAACATTAGTAAGTTGTTCATTAAAAATGCATTAGTGAATGTTGAACTATGACTAACAAATGAACAACAATTGTTCATTCATAATAAATGCAATAACTAACATCAACTAATGAAACCACATTGCAAAATGTGACCGGAACAGCTTCAGAATCACTCATCAGTAGTTAACGAACAAAAATATACTCTGTATTCATAACTTAAATGAAGTTAATGTGATTATAAATGCCATCTAGGTGATCAATACTCATTTTTAAGTTGATATACTTTGTTACATACAAGTTATTTCACTTGTAACATGACATTTTATTTAGTAGAAATGTAAATGTTTGGTTAAAAACACGTTGGTTAGTAGTGAATCTCACCGTCTGAGGGTACGAGAGAGGGCGAAGTCTGTCGTAATCCTCCTGTCCTGCTGTATCCCACAGACCCAGATTCACAGGTTTCCCATCCACCATAACATTCGCGGAATAATTGTCAAATCTGTGAGTCGAAAGGCAAAGCAATTCTCAACATTAATCAGGGTTTTAACACCATGGCAGCTTCCTTAACTATTTTTACGGAGAAAAACAACCTAATTTAGAAAAAGAAAAGAGCACAAGAAGTATAAAAAGCATTAACATTGAATGTAATTTGTAGCTGCTGTCTTAAACTACATAAACAGAACCCAAATAAAATGAGACTACAACAAAACTGAAACATTCAAGGTCTAAGGGAATTTCTGAATTCAATTTTTCATATTAAAATACTGTATAACACATTTCTCTACAATACATGATTCTTACGTTTATTCTGATTCTTTATTTATAAAGCACTTTCACACAACTACTAGCTGATCCAAAGTGCTGTACAAACAAATGTATAAAAAAAAGCCTGGAATCCAGACAAAAAAAAAAGGTACAAGAATAACAATAAATTAAAAAAAAACAACAACAAAAAAAACAAGAGAAAACACGTAACATAGACTAGAGCTTGGAAAAAGGAGTTATAAATGAAAGATTTTTAACTAGAGTTTTAAATAAAAGGTAGTGATGATCAAGGTGGGCAGTTTGTTCCATAGAAAGAGGCCAGCATCAAAAAAAGACTCGTTCACTTTCGCCATGCAGACTTGATTGAGAAATTTAGAGAAGATCCAGGTTGCTGGATCCTAGAGATCTATTTGGTTTATAAAACTAGTCAAATGGCTAAAGTGGTCAAATTGTTCAGTATACTGCTGCTGAACTGGAGATTCCGATTAACCGTGGCAAAATTAAGGTGCTATTTTCATGTAATCACACTGTGGTTTCTTTCTCCTATGCTAACGCCTGCTAGAAAAGCTCGTTTAGAAATGTCCCAAACACTATTTTTAACTGTCCAAAATGGGAAAAAAAATTGTTTTTCTCTCTGATAGTCAAAACATGTTCACAAAAATTGTATGTTATATATGCATTAAAAAACAGTCAGGAAAAAGTGTTTTATGTAAATTCGGACCACGAGTTTACATATATGGACATCATTTTTCCCTAAAAATACATCATATCAAAAGACGATACTTAGGTTTTATTCTAATTAGGTTCCAATAAGCCCAAATAGCACAAAGAAATAAAAAAATGCATGTAAAAAACCCCTTGGGCCTTAAAATAGCTATCATAATATTATTTATCAATATGAGGCTCTTTTTGGATTCTCGGAAGCTAGATATTAAAAATGTAAAACAGGAAATACATTGGGACCATTGTTTTTGTTTACATCCCTCAGAATGGTCAATAGTCATGAACACTTGTTTCTAGAGCAAGTAGTTTGTCGGTTTTCTACCGTTTATTATTCCTAGTCACTTCTACCATAGGCAACTGAATCAGACGTTCTAAAATAAGATCGCAAAAACGAGCGCACTTCCACATTTCAGAATAAGGTCAATAGTTTTGTATTATTATTATCATTTATAGCTATTTTCAATCAAATCAGATCAGCCCTTTTTTTAATCATTTTTTCTGCCCAAGAAAATATCTGTAACACTCTGAGCTGAATAAAAATATGGGATTGACCTCAGCTCAACCTAATAATCATCCTAAAGATAATATTGCTGGATCTTCCCCTTATATTTAAGATGCAACATATCATCTTGGGATGGCTTATTCAGCAATGGGCATAAACACTGGCTTTAAATAGAGGGTTATACTGGGTCTGTGCTGATAATGCAGAAGAAGACTCACACTGTGGGGATGTATTCTCCAGGAAACGCATTGGTTGTGTAGCTGATCAGCAGACATGTTTTACCCACAGCCCTGGAATGAGAAGGAAGAAGATAAAACAGGTTAAGATGTAAACAAGCCACGCTGCAGGATACTATCAGCAACAAGAGGAAAAACGAGTCTGGTGAAGCGTTCTCGCGTTTGACTCCCACTGCAGGACTGAGATTTGATTTTGTGCCGTTCACTTCCTCTTATAACTGAAAGAGGTGCTGGTTTTACTGAGCAAGACTTAAATGTAGACATAAATGGTTAAAACTCTATGACTTGGCAACCCAGTGAATGAAGCAAATGTATAGATAGACCAGGGGTTCCCAAAATTTTTTTAGCTCATGACTTCCAAAATAACAATTCCAGTGACTGGAGACCCAACTGTGCTCATAGGTGGTTAAAAACACACAAACTTTGCGCACACACACCAGTAGGAACTATATAAATGAGCTTATTGACAACATTAAAAAGTGCAACAGTCTAACAACCATATAATGTTTTATAGTCATTATTCATTTGTTTAATTTAATAATAACTTCACATAATGGTGGGCACAATGCTTACAGCACAAGACTATCCATAATTTACTTTTGGAGACCGCCACTTGGAGATCGTCCTCTATGTTCAGTCGTGGCCTTTATTTTTAATGTTTGTGAGTGCCATTAAAGTGTCTAAGTTTCACATTGTGCAGTAAAATCAATCTGCTGCAACTAAGGCCTCGTTTACACTAGTGCGTTTTCATTTTAAAACGCGTAAGTTTTGCTACGGTTACGCCATCCGTTCACACTACGCCGGAGTTTTCGAGGTGCGAAAACGGAGCATTTTGGAAACGCTGGAGAGGCCGTTTTCATTCTAAAACGCTGCTGCTCCGTCTCAGTGTGGATGGAGGAAAACGGAAACATCTGAAAATGGAGGCGTGGCTGCTGAGATCCGCTACGTGATTGGGGCTTTTCGGTCATTGCGTAACCTTCCCTTATTCGTCAAGCGCACGTGGCTATATCGTCACCGGAAGACAGCAGACCAGCCTTCACTGTAAACACTGTATTTTCGATAACCATAGATGTTTTATATTCATTTGTTACTTTAATTAACAACTCGACCTCGTCGTCTGTCCACAAAAAGACCTCTTTTGCTTTCTTTGCCATCGCGTTCATCGTTCAACCAGCGTTTGTTGACTAACAATAACCAAATGCCGAGCGAGACGCATGCTTTCTGTTTATACTTGAACGCACATGCCCAGAGTGCGCGAATGGTCACGTGATATACGTTTCTGGTGGCGAAGTGTGGACAGAGATCTGTTGAGAGACGCTGGGTGAAACGCTAGTGTGGACGCGGATCGTTTTCATGCTAAAACGCCATTATAAAACTAAAACGCACTAGTGTAAACAGGGCCTAACTCTATTGCTGAGTCATTAATCTAGCGTAATAACCCCAGGGGTGGAAATCCAATAAAAAAAGAATTGTAAAGCTGATGGCTTTTTATTTGTATGTTGTCGTTTTTTTGTGTAACTATTAATACTATTTCTTATCTTCTGTAGGTTGTGGATAAAATATGGTAATTCTAATAGTCTAATAACATATATGAAATTTTTGGAAATCATCAAGCATCGAGCGGCAAATCCGGATTTCACCATTTCCAGATGCGAAAAGCTCTCGGGTAAAAATTTTTCTTACAAAACCATTTCTGTCATCGTCATAGTTGGGAAAACTTGAATGAGCACAGTGAATGAGAGAATACAACTAATAGTTTTTTTTTACAATCTTATTGGCTCAAATAATAAAAGAAAAACTCCACAATCGTGTTATAAAGACTTTTAGGCCCTGTTTACACTAGTGCGTTTTAGTTTTAAAATGGCGTTTTAGCATTAAAACGATCCACGTCCACATTAGCGTTTCACCCAGCGTCTCTCAACAGATCTCCATCCACACTACTCCACCAGAAACGTATATCACGTGACCATTCGTGCACTCCGGGCATGCACGTTCAAGTATAAACAGGAAGCATGTGTCTCGCTCGGCATTTGGTTATTGTTAGTCAACAAGCACTGGTTGAACGATGAACGCGATGGCAAAGAAAGCAAGAGAGGACTTTTTGTGGACAGACGACGAGGTCGAGTTGTTACTTAAAGTAACAAATGAATCTAAAACATCCATGGCTATCGAAAATACAGTGTTTACAGTGAAGGCTGGTCTGCTGTCTTCCGGAGGCGTTATAGTCATGTGCTCTTGACAAATAAGGGAAGGATACGCAACGACCCAAAAGCCCCAATCACGTAGCGGATCTCAGCAGCCACGCCTCCATTTTCAAATGTCTCCCGTTTCCCTCCATCCACACTGAGACGGAGCAGCAGCATTTTAGAATGAAAACAGCCTCTCCAACGTTTCCAAAATGCTCCGTTTTTGCAGCTCGAAAACTCCGGCGTAGTGTGGACGGATGGTTTAACCGTAGCAAAACTTATGCATTTTAAAACGAAAACGCACTAGTGTAAACGGGGCCTGAGAAAAAGGAAAAATAATGTGTGAGATTGATGACGACAGCTAGAGGAGAGAATAACGTCAAATTTACTGTCCTGCCCCATAGACACTGTATTACAAACGCCTCACACAAACGATAATTCGTTTTTTGTAATTTGAAGCAAATATGATATACTACATAAATAAATACATATAAATGTTCGTATGTTTTAAAAAAAAATCTGAACATTAAAAACTTTCAAGGATTTAAGATTATGATGACCGGTAAAAGCATCATAACAGGCTTGAGAAAAGGGTCCATAGGTTGAAATTATGATGACCAAATGACTGGTTAGGTACAAACACCCACACACACACTCATTAAAACAGCCGTGCTGAGTTGAGCAATGCCTGACTCATTAAATTCATTTTAAAGCACAGAGCAAAGTCCAGCTGTGGCCATACCATACACCAGCTGAAAATGATGTCAGCGAGCTTTGCTAAAACAGTAACGAATTCACATTGTGCTGTTTAATATACGGGTGTTTCCTGATTACAGTGTTGAACTATAATGAAACCGAAGGAAAAGGTCTCCAAGGCTGTGTGTTGGTGGAGCAGTGACATTTGTATTAAGCTGAACTAAACCAGCTTTAATTAAACTAGAACTACACCAGCATTCTTAAACTGATCTCTCATATTGAGAAGAACCTGCAAGAATTCCTCATATTGAGAAGAATTCTTGAAAGATCTCTCATATTGAGAAGAATTCCCTTTTCTGGGAATAATATGTGTAAATAGACACGGAACTGAAACCGATTTTGGTACAAACGCAAACAATACAAACATAAAAATAAAATTGACAAAAATTGAAAAGTTAGTTATGTGTAATAATGAAATGACCCAAGGAGAAAGTGCCGAGCACCTGAAACATGTTTAATAATTTATATAAAAGGCTTTTTTGGTGATGGCAACTTAAAGACGCCTCTCATATGGAGAATGAGGTCACATGCATTGCTCAGGTGTGAGTTTTTCCACAGACTTCGAGTGTAAAAATCTTGATGGTTTTGTGGGTCTCGTCTATCAAAGCTGATCTTTAATTTGTATTTTATATTGGATTCAAGTCAGGTGATTGGCTGGGCCATTCTACAGCTAGATTTTCTTTTTCTGAAAGCATCTGAGAGTTTCCTTGGCTGTGTTTTGGATTGTTGTTTTGCTGAAATGTCCACTCTGGTTTAATCTTTATCATCCTGCTAATGTAGATGCTGGACTGAAGCAGCTGATATTAGTTTACAATGACGAAGGGCAAAGGGTTGTTGAAGAACTACTGAGATAATTCAGCTGCTGTCTGGGTGTTCACTGCCTTTCTACACCTTCCTTTCTTTATGTATTCAATACTTTTTCCCTGCGTCATTCAATTTTATTAGGCATAACTAGGACCACACGGAATCTGCGCGCGCGGAATTCCACAGGTTTCCGCAGATTTTTAGCCAATCATTGATTCTGTTTATTTACTTGTGTAAATGTGTGTAAACTTATATTTGTTCAGTTTTCAATTTAATTTCAGTAATAATATTGACTAATATGTAAATATTCATATGGTTTATTTACAACACAGTTTGTAAAGTACTATTTTCTGTCTTTAAGTAGAGATTTTATATGAGAGAAATCTGCAGATTTTTTACAAAATACTCCGCAGAAATAGCAAAAAATGTCCGCAGATTCCGTCTGGCCGTAGGCATAACTTCATTTGTAAACTAATTAATTTGTTTTCTTTGCATATATGAATTTCTTTGCTTTTTGTGCTCAAAGCACCCGCTGACTGCCTGGAGCTTAGACACATTAGCATGACACAGTGTGTCTGTGTGTGGTCACGTGATGTGCGTTTTCAGCTGTATAGCGTGGACGGAAGGCTGTTTAGAAATGCTAGATGAACGCCAGTGTGCATGTGGATCATTTGCGTTCTAAAATGCCATTTTAAAACTAAGCTGTATTAGTCTAAATGGGGCCTAAGTATGTATTTCTTGCCAGCAGGATCGCGACGGAGGCAGGACAGAGGATCGCAATGGCAGCTCACCATTGTGATGTCTATCGGCGATGACATCATCTATCAACCCAACCCCTAATATATTTATTCATTCTTTTATTTGTGAGATTATAAAACGTTTGTGAGATTTTACATTTTAAAAATATGCGAGTCAAAGTTTCCTCACTTTCCTGACAGAAAGAACAAATATCCGCAATATCACATACAGACATTGATGGGGTAATTTTTGTGTGGAATTTTAAAATTAATTTCCTTTGCTTTGGGATTGTATATTTATATGCTCTTTTTCAATCAATATCTTGCATTAATGCTGACCAATAGGATTTTCCTCTTGGAGCTCTTTTTGTTGTTGTTATTGGACAAATCGAAGAATAAGTTTGTTGTTACAAATCTTCTCACATAAACTAATATCTTGTAATAACAATAATGAGGATTCCGTGGTTCATATATATGAATTTTTGTTTGAAGTAGTGTTAAATCGTATCTTATCTGGGATTTCACATGCTCTCTGTGACTCTCATGTAATGTGTGTGACGTCACATCAGAGGAGAAACGCACACGTCCGTGACGACAAAAAATGCTGTCTAAAGTAAGCTTACAGACACAGACTGTGAAACAAAGTGATCAAATGTATCTTGAGACTGAGAAAATGTCATCGCGGGGACAGTAAAGTCACTCACCCGTCACCGACGACCACACACTTGATGGCCTGCATGACTTTTACTCGATATTTGCTCTCCCTCCGCGCGAAACTGATGGAAAACCGTATCAGACGAACGACGCCGCTTCAAACAACACCTGTCACAGCTGTAAAGTAAGCCGCTTCAGTAAAATAACTTTTCTTCCTCCTCTCATTCCCACACACAGGAATGAAGTCGAGGAAGAAAGTTTGAAGCCACCACCCAAGACAGGAAACAACTCCTGCAGATTTACAAGCGCACTTCCGCTCAGCTCCGTCCAGAATAAAAGTTCCCCATAAAACAGCTTTTGGCTGCCTGCATGGCTACTCCCAGAAATTTTGGTCATACTGTTAATCTTTAGGTTTAAAGATAGTCAGTTTATCGTTTTATTCTTCATTTTCCTTCAGTTTAGTCCCTTTATTCATCAGGGGTCGTCACAGCGGAATGAACCGCCAACTTATCCAGCATATGTTTTACACAGCGGATGCCCTTCCAGCTGCAACCCAGTACTGGGAAACATCTATACACTCTCAGGCCCCGTTTACACTAGTGCGTTTTCGTTTTAAAACGCATAAGTTTTGCGACGGTTGCGCCATCCGTTCAAACTACGCCGGAGTTTTCGAGCCCTGAAAACGGAGCGTTTTGGAAACGCTGGAGAGGCTGTTTTCATTCTAAAACGCTGCTGCTCCGTCCCAGTGTGGATGAAGAAAACGGAGACCTTTGAAAACGGAGGCGTGGCTGCTGAGATTCGCTAGGTGATTGGGGCTTTTGGGTCATTGTGTAACCTTCCCTTATTCGTCAAGCGCACATGACTATAATGACACCGGCAGACAGCAGACCAGCCTTCACTGTAAACACTGTATTTTCGATAGCCATGGATGTTTTATATTCATTTGTTACTTTAAGTCTGGTTCTCAAACTGTGGTACGTGTACCACTAGTGGTACACTGTCTTCCTTCTAGTGGTACGCGGAGGAATCACTGAATTATTTAAGTTTAAAAAATAAACACACTTTTAACCCTTTGACGTGTATGATAACACCGATGTGATCAGTAAATTGATTTTAATAGGTTAAACCTTTATTTTATTAAAAATTCCCATGTTTATTATGTATCCTATCATTTGAAGCTAATTTCCCTTCCATATTTGTAACAGTTGTTGGGGGCGTATCCTGTATTTTTATATCCCAATGCTGACAGGTATAGTTTATTCACATGCTTTTCTGACACACAAAGCCTACTCTAACGCACAGTAATCAGATTTAATACAGTATCTAATTTAAGTATGTAAATCCAGTTAATGTTTACATTTTAAAGACATATAAGTCATATGTACATGTAACTCATTTATGGATATGATGACATATTGCCTATATTTATGAGGTCCAAGGAACTTGATGAATAGGCTACTTTATGATCATACTTTTTAGTTTTCGTTTTACTTTTTAAGAGCAGTGCCATTTTTAATTAACTTTAAAAGCACATTTTAATTTAAACGTTGAAGTTTTATTTATATATTTTTACCTGTAAGCAAAGTGCAGTGTTATTGTTCAAACTATTTGTAATGTTTAAAATGGCTGACAATAATAAATATTCATAATAATAGGAATTAATCTGCCTTGTTTTTGAACTGTGCAGTGCTGTAGCTGCTTAATTAGACCTACTACGCTACTGTATTTCAATACTGGTCATTATGGTGGTACTTGGAGAGACAATTTTTTTTCTGAGGTGGTACTTGATGAAAAAAGCTTGAGAACCACTGCTTTAAGTAACAACTCTACCTCGTCGTCTGTCCACAAAAAGACCTCTCTTGCTTTCTTTGCCATCGCGTTCATCGTTCAACCAGCGTTTGTTGACTAACAATAACCAAATGCCGAGCGAGACACGTGCTTCCTGATATACGTTTCTGGTGGAGTAGTGTGGACGGAGATCTGTTGAGAGACGCTGGGTGAAACGCTAGTGTGGACACGGATCGTTTTCATGCTAAAACGCTGTTTTAAATCTAAAACGCACTAGTGTAAACAGGGCCTCAGACACACTCATACACTACAGACAATTTAGCTTATTCAATTCACCTATAGCGCATGTCTTTGGACTGTGGGGGAAACCGGAACACCTGGTGGAAACCCACACGAACACTAGGAGAACATGCAAACTCCACACAGAAATGCCAACTGACCCAACCCGGGTCTCAAATTAGCGACCTTCTTGCTCTTTAGTCGGTTTAGTTTATTGAAAAAAATTGATTTGTAGTGCATTTGTTTGTTTGATGCTATGTTTTGTAATTCTTGTTTTATTTACCTTATTTATTACTTTATTGTTTACTTTTATTTATTTAGTTTGTTTAAATTTTGCCGTTTTACTGCAATAAAAATGGCTACTTTTTATAATAAGAATTCAAAATACAGCAAAAATGTGATGAGAAGCAAGACAAAATCAACAGATTGAAATAATGTTTGATAAATTATTATTATTTTTATTTAATAATTGTTATCGCCATCCAAACTAGTCAATAATTTAACTTTCATATGAAAAAAATGCCCAGAGATGGGTTGCGGCTGGAAGGGCATCCGCTGCGTAAAAAATATGCTGGATAAGTTGGCGGTTCATTCCGCTGTGGCAACCGCAGATTAATAAAGGGACTAAGCCGACAAGAAAATGAATGAATGAATGAAAAAAATGTGTGTATCTGTTCAGTACATCGCAATTTGTTGCAGTAGAAGACAAATAAAGATATGATTATAATGTTTCTCTATCATAAAAACAGTATTGTGGACTTTATTTTAATACTACTACTACTACTACTACTATTAATAATAATAATAAATGTGGGACGCCACGGTGGCGCAGTGGGTAGCACGATCCCCTCACAGCAAGAAGGTTACTGGTTCGAGCCTCGGCTGGGTCACATTTCTGTAAGGAGTTTGCATGTTCTCCCCGTGTTCGTGTGGGTTTCCTCCACAAGTCCTAAGACATGCAGGATAGGTGAATTGGGTAAGTTAAAATTGTTTGAAGTGTATGTGTGGGAATAGATGTTTCCCGGTGATGAATGGGCATCCGCTGCGTAAAACATGTGCTGGAAAAGTTAGTGGTTCATTCCGCTGTGGCGACCCCAAATCAATAAAGGGACTAAGCCGAAAAGAAAATGAATGAATGAATGATAAACGTTTAAATAAAGAATGTAATACTTCATAGAAAAAAAAACATATAAGTACATTTCAAACATTTCACTATAAATGCAGTTAAATAAATAGGTAAATAAATAATTATTTTTCTATGTATCAACATGTTAGGAAAGTACTTTAGCATGATATACCAAATGTTTATTAGATATACAATATTTTATTAGGCAACAGACATGCATATTTTCTTTTAATGCGATAAAATAACCAGTAGGTGACAACTGAATATGACATATA
>CAIGQQ010029784.1:1102139-1145169 GCA_903798035.1 Danio albolineatus
TTTTAAAGCAACCGGCTGCAAAGAAATGTTGAGTTTATTAAGCTTCAGTGTATGAGGTTGTGCCAAATTATTCTGTAAAGTATAATCGACTTGAACCAGCCTTTTCGGTCAACTTAAAAAAATTATTTGGCACAATTTCAACCACTGAAGCTTAATAACCTCAAAATTTCTTTGCAGCCAGTTGCTTTAAAAATGTATGTTAACTCAAATTTTAATTTTTTACAGTGTACAAAGAAAGCACTCAATATCGACTGAGACAAAGACACACAAAACGTATTATTGTAAGTGGCCAGTATCGAAAGCAAAACTGACATTCATTCATCTTCAGAACACTGAACTTACTTTAGGTGACATCTGAAAGATCCCTCATCCTTCATAGTCAGCAAAAAGTTCAGAAAAGGAATTAGAAATATTGACACAACAGTCCATGTGACTTCAATGGTCCAACTGTGGTCAAACGAAGCTCCATGAAAATGTTTGTGTTCCAAAAATACTGTAAAAATGGCTTCGCTTGCCAATGTCTTCAGGGTGTGTGTTTACTACAGGCAATATGATGCTTAGAGAGCTCCAGGATTTCATCTAAAATAACTAAATGTGTGTTTTAAAACGGAACGAAGGTCTCAGAGGATCAGAGCGACAGGAGGATGAATAAATAAAACAGAATTTTTTACCTGATCTCACTAGGGAAATTAACTATTTAACATTTTGTCTGTTTAGTGACAATTTGTACAAATTCGTACGTGTTTAGTCGTACGAAAATTAATGATTTTAAAAAGGAGACAAGGCACCCGACCCAACCCCACCCCTTAACCCAACCCTGATCGGCTGATGAGCAATTCGTACTAAATTCTACGAATGAGATTGTACGAATTCATACGAATTAGCCATTAAATCAAAAAGTTACGAATTGCCGTGAGATTGTGTTGGAATTTGATTGGAATTCTTTTTTTAGCTAGACTAACACTTTAAAGGTGCAGTATGTAAGTTTGACACCCCACACCCCAAAATTTCCCCATGTCTCAATCCAAGCATAAAATAGAACCTAATTAATTCTGTAAAACGAGACATTTTCTCACGAAAAGCACAAAAAGTTTGTTTCTGGAGAGCACCAAATATGTTCCAGGAGCTACGCTTTTTGCAGTCTTTGTTTTCAGGAATCCACAGGAGGCTGCAGTGTACACTTTTGAGACCTCAAATTTCTCTCGTGAGTGCCATTCGTGGCTGCTCTTCTCACTTAAATCCACCAGAAGCCCCTGTCGACTGACTGACGGACGGACCAATCTGACTTATCACCACACCCACCCACTCCCTTCCCTAAACCCAACCAATAGTGTTTTAAAAAGCACAGATTGACCAGCGCCTACCCCCTAAACCCAACCGACAGTGTTTTCAAAAGAAATCCAGAAAGAGAAAAGCCCTCGTGACAGCCTAATTTTTACCACGTTTTCGGATTTTACCACATTTTCTCCCTGCTATTTACTTGTTTATTTTATTTTTTGGCTTTTGTTTTTGTCTCTCCTGCTTTCTGGAACTGTTATTAGCCTGACTCAAACCTTGTCATCATGGCCAACTCCGCTCCACATCACAAGTCTGCCGACGTACAGGGCAAGCCACTGGACAAACAGGTAACAGCGAAAAAGCTACCCACATGGAGGTAAGAGGTAAGCTGGTAAGCACGAAAAGGAATGTCATACCGCCCTGTAGCATTCGTTTTAAAGACGGCACGCAGACATACATTCCTCTGTAATCTCCAGAAATGTACATATTCAGAATGAGCCTATGTTGTCTTCTTTTGATCCAATAGTGGACATTAACAGACATATGAGAATCTGTATGATATCATTCAGATTATGTATTATACTTGTTTTGGCGCTCTGCTATTCCTGCTGGTCAGAGCGTGATGTGCGGCAGATGGGGGTGAGGGGTGACCCGAGTGAAGACACTGAAAGAGCAGATGAGAACGTGTTTGTCTGACTGCTCAATGAGGCCACATGAAGTCGGTCAGAGTGGCGTCGTCTCCTATATTCTGCCAGACATCATCCGCCTGAGGCCCAAGCCTCTGGTGTAGAGCACGCTGGGTCATATTCGGCCCATCACACACTTAATGCATGCTCATGCCATCAGTCACTGTAAAGATGATGGGGCATCCGTGTGGAACACAATGTGCCTTTCAACATCACAGATGTTTTCGCCAAAATATCACCATAAGAGCATATGGGTACCCCACCCCCACCTCCCAGGACCCCTGGTTTGTTCATTTATTTATCACCACTTATTATTTTTGTTAATGAATTTAAATGACAATCAATTTTAGCTATGAATTGAAAAAGATATCCTTTAAAACATTGTTCCAATAATTTCTCTACCAGACAATTTTAAACATTTACTCAAAACATGTTTGCTGTTTGTTCAAACTGCTTACTTAAAGGGCCATGAAACACCAAAACACATTTTTTGGGCTGTTGACAGTCATATCTGTGTCCCACGCTGCTATAAACACTATTAGGACACATATAATTGACTAAAAAGTGAAAATTGGTTGTTTTTGCGTTATTTCGAGGAAATTCGTTCTTCCGGTTTGAAACGAATTTTTGAGGCTGCGTCACGCCGTTGAGATCCATGCATATGGTCCAGCGTGTAGAGTGGACGTCTGTCCCGGAAGCGAACAAGTTGACGTCAGTGAGCGTGCGGCATTAATTCATGACATGGCCTTTGTTCAAACCAATCAGAGCGCTCTATTGTGTATGACGCGGAGCTTCATTAATATGCATGAACTACATATACAGGAAGACGTGTTTACCTGTGACAAGTTTCAAACGGCAGAGAGACGCTACGTTTTGTCGCCAGCCTAGAGGATTGGTTCGTCGGTGTTGCGTTGATAAATGTGCCGCAACAAAGTTTTTGTTTCCATTTCCCCGAGATGAGAGTAAAGCTCGCGCGTGGACCCAAGCAGTTGGAATACAGTGGTGTATTACCACGCGTCATAAATACGTTTGCAGAGAACATGTCACCTGATCGGTAAGTAGGCGTTTAGTGGTGTTTGTTTGTCTATGAAGATGGCAAAGTTAGTTGGTTTCGTCTGCAATACTCTTTCAGTGTTTAAAGACAGACCTTAGTCAAATGATTAGAACTGTTGCTGAGTTTACAGCACGTTAATATCACTACAGTATTATAGACTGAAAGATCCGTGTAAAGTGTAAACATCTTAATCAAACCATTACTGTCGTGTAGATTTTTCGCCGCATTTAGTGACAGATTAGTGTATACACACACGGCTCTCTGACGCTGCCTACCGAGTGCATCTAGTTACCGAGATATGCGGAGGATTTATTTTCCTGAAATATGCCGTGCGTTTCAAATACTCCATTAAATCTGCACTCCTTCAGCAGTTACTAACATTTAATATCTGGTTTGTCACGGGGGACACGCAGGAAATGTTCGTGAATAAACGTTAAAGTGCCAAACTGCAGTTAAAGTTCACGAATTAATAATTTGGCAAATAATTAGATGACTGAAGTCCATGTGAACATAGTCCCTGTCTTTCTCACCCTGCGTCTGTGTGTGTGTGTGTTTGAAAGTCAGCGTGTGCACAAATGGAAACTCCCATTTATATGCAAAACCTTCCCTCTTTCCCTCCCCCGACACTCCTACCTAAACCGAGCTGGACACACCCACTTTCCTGAGCTTTTACAGACTGTAGGTGTGAAAACACCACGCTGAGACTGGGGGCCCTTTAAATTAAGCTGAAACAACACAGTTCTTGAGTTTATTGAGGACAACCTAATTGTTTTATGTTCAATCCACTTCGATTTGTAAAAACTAATAGGTAATCTTAGGGCTTACTCACACTATGCTGTCTGAACTATGCCCCGGGCGCGTTTCCCGGTTTGTTTGACAAGTGTGTGTGCTCTGAATCGGGCTCAGGCGCGGTTCAGTTGGCTGATTCTAGCCTGGTTCGGTTTGGGGTATCGGCCAGTTGGTCAGTCAGTGAGTCAGTCGACAGCGGCCTCTGGTCGATTTAAGTGAGAATATTAGGTGCAAATGACACTCGTGAGAGAAATTTGAGATCGGAAAAAGCGTAAACAGCGGCCTCTGGTGGACTTGAGAAAACAAAAACTGCAAAAAAACGTAGCTCCTGGGACATATTTTGCTCTCTCCAGAAATGTATATAGGAGTGCGTAATCAGAATGAGCCTGGGTTGAATTTGAAATGATTGTAAATAACACTTGACCCATATTTGGGTTGGAACACAGCTTTTTTTTCTACAGCGTACATAACATAAAATCACGTTTGTACATTTAATTTCACACCAAAAGCGTCTGTTTCATCTTTGACTCACGTGTATTGAGATTTCAGCTAATGCAATTAAATTCAGCAATCATGCAGTCACGCATCTCCACCAAAGACCATCGGCAGAAACAGATAGTGTTTCAGGAAGTGCGTTTTCACCATATTTGAGCAGCAGAGATTATGCATATGACCTATTTTGAGTCTTCAGCTTTGATATATTCAAATCTCCGACTCCGGTTGATCCACCGCTCTCATACAGCTCACAGTCCCACCCAAGGAAAACTGGGAAAACAGAGTGTTTCCTGGACGGCGCTCGACATCTGCTCTGAGAACAGGAAATACTCCCCCAAAACCTGAGGCTCCCTGAAGTCCCCAAACACACACATTCATTATAACTCCCACTCTGTCCACCAACACACATTTTTTTTCACACTCTCGAGACTGGAGGAGTCTGAAACCTCTTCACTTTTTGGACCTGGCAGCAATGCTTTTTGGTGAAAATGTAACATCTGGATGGACTTTGAAGGCAGTCTAGACTTTTGTTTCAGCCCAATTTTGAATAAAATATAAAGACATTAAACATATATATATATATATATATATATATATATATATATATATTTCAATTTCATTTAAATTACAAATATTAAACAAACACTTTGTCCATGTTTGGCCCAACATTGGGTTGAAACAACCCAGCATTTTCTAAAGTGTAACAGACTCATTTTACAACTTCTTTAGACTTAAAATAGTTAAATGGTTTAGTTTTGCCATTTTTGAATCCATTTAGGAAATCTCTGTGTCTGGTGGGAACACTTTGAGCATAGCTTAGCTTAGCATAGCTTAGCATAGCTCAACCCTGTTCCTGGAGATCTACCTTCCTGCACAGTTTAGCTCCAACTCTGATCAAACACACCTGAAGCGCCGTTTACACTAATGCGTTTTCGTTTAAAACGCATAAGTTTTGCTACGGTTACGCTATTCGTCCACACTACGCTGGAGTTGGAAACGCTGGAGAGGCCGTTTTCATTCTAAAATGCTGCTGCTCCGTCTCAGTGTGGATGGAGGGAAACGGAGACATCTGAAAATGGCGTGAATGGCGTGGCTGCTGAGATCCGCTACGTGATTGGGGCTTTTGGGTCATTGCGTATCCTTCCCTTATTCGTCAAGCCCCTATCACATGACTATAACGCCACCGGAAGACGGCAGACCAGCCTGCACTGTCAACAACAACATGGTCACAGAAATGGGAGCGTTGTTTGCACTATTGTCTGTTTTAGGCACCATTGTGCACTTTTTTACTACAACACCTGCATATATTCGCAAGAGGCAAGCTATTGTTCGAGCACTCGCTAATCGTTTTATATTCATTTGGTACTTTAATTAACATCTCGACCTCGTCGTCTGTCCACATAAAGACCTCTCTTGCTTTCTTTGCCATCGCGTTCATCGTTCAACCAGTGTTTGTAGACTAACAATAACCAAATGGCGAGCGAGACACGTGCTTCCTGTTTATACTTGAACGTGCATGCCCAGAGTGCGCGAATGGTCACGTGATATACGTTTCTGGTGGAGTAGTGTGGACGGAGATATGTTCAGAAATGCTGGGTGAAACGCTAGTGTGGACGCGGATCGTTTTTTTTATGCTAAAACACCACTTTAAAACTAAAACGCACTAGTGTAAATCGGGCCTGAACCAATTAATTAGGACTTGAACAGCACTTGATAATTACAGGCAGGTTTGTTTGATATGGGTCGCAACTGAAACCTGCAGGAAGGTAGATCTAAGGTGGATTTGAGGGAAGGTAGATTTGAGTTGAATATAGATCAAGCTGCTGGGTTAAATTTGAACAACATAGGCTCATTCTGAAAATGTCGCCCTATATACGTTTCTGGAGATCGCAAATTATGTAGCCAGAGGAACGTATGGTTGCATTTTATCCTTAAAACGAATGCTATGAGGCAGTATGACGCCGTTCTCGCTTATCAGCTGACCACGCGGTTAAACAATTTGTCAGGTAACATGTACGTCGGCAGACTTCAGATGCAGATGGAGTTGACCACGACAACGGGATTCGAGTCGAGAATGGTTTCAGAAAGCAGGTAAGACAAAAACAATATCCAAAAAGTAAAATAAACAAGTAAATAACAGGATGAGAATGTGGTAAAATCTGAAAATGTGGTAAAAATCAGAGGGCTTTTCTTTTTCTGGATTGCTTTTGAAAACGCTGTCAGTTGGGTATTTGTTAAATATTTAATAGGTAAATATTTGTTGTTTTATCCTAACTTTGGGTAAAATATGGACAAAACCAGAATTGGAATTATTAAAAATATGTATAGTTATTATAAATAAAATAATAATAATATTAATAATAATAATAATAATAATAATAATAATAATTATTATTATTATTATACAATTATTATTATTATTATTATTATAAATAAATAACAGAAATCAATCCTAAATGTATCTGGAAAACAATTTATTTTGACAATTCTATAAAATAAATCTGTTTTATAGAATTATCTGTTCATCTTAGACTCGACTCAAGTCCGGGAATTAAAGTTATGAAGTCTTACCTCCCTACCACATTATCCATCCTTTCTGCTTCTATAGCATACCTGCCAACACTCCCGTTTTTCCCGGGAGTCTCCCGTATTTCACATCCATCTCGCGCCACCCTCCCGGTTTGTTATTTCTCCCGGGATATTTGTACATCCCAATGCAGTTTCAAAAAAAGCACTTTTGTTCATGTTTGTCAAGTTGCCAGATCTTGAATGAAGTTCATTACCTCACACAATTGACGCAATATTCAAATCTTGTAACATATTTTACCTCAATCTGGCAACATACGTTACAACTCAGGTGCGCTGTTGACTTCTGCGCAGGAGGTAGATGCAGCTGCGTCAGTAGTAGTACACATGATGGAAGGAAAAGAGTCAGGTTGTGCTTCGGCGAAGAAATAAATATATACATGTAAATTTACCAACAGCTAGACGGAAGAGTTCAAGTTTTTGTCTAGAAGCCATTTTGACGACGCCCACGCTTTCTGCAAGGTGTGTCGTATTGATTTTAATGTTGGACACGGTGGTAAAAACGACATCACTCAGCATGTGAAATCACAATGGCACTAAATTTGTAAATTTTGTTAAAATTATTAATAATGTCCAATTCCTTAGAGAGTTTTTTGTTGTCGCTTTGCTTTACAAGACCTCCCCAGCCAACATTCTACCATGTGGGACCCATATGGGCTGAAAATATGGGCCCTATATGGGTTTGACCATGGGTTCCATGTGGGCCCTATCTTAATTAGCCCATATAAATCTCATATGGGGCCTGACTAGGACTTATGTGGGGCCCAAATGGGCAACTCATATAAGACCCACATTGGTCCCACTCATAACCCAGTTAACAATCCAAGGTGGGGCCAATATGGGGCCAAGATAGGGCCCAAGTGAAACCCATGTACAAACCTATATGGGACCCACACTGTGAAACTTACACGGGACCCACATAAATTGCTCATTTTTAGCCCATGCCCACATAGATCCCTTAAAGGTCCTATATGTTCAAACCTACAGTATATGGGACCCACATTGTGAAACTCACATGGAACCCACATAAATTGCCCATTTTTAGCCCATGCCCACATGGAACCCATGCTGCCCAGATATAACCCATATGGGGCCCACGTATCAATGTTGGCTGGGTCATTGTGTCACCAGGAGCCATGGATACTAGTGATGGGTCGTTCTTGAACGATTCGTTCATTTTGAACGATTCGTTCATTTTGAACGAATCTTTAATATGACTCGGGAACGACGAGTCCTCTCAGGGAGTGATTCGTTCATCCGCGCATGCGCAGATTGCGCACAGATGTGCAGGTTTCGTTCATTTTTCAAGTCTTTTAATTCATTCATCAGGCGAAAGACAAAAGCCAATCATATGCGTTTAGAGCCGGAAAGAGATTTGATCTGTTCACCTCCCGAGTCCTCGGTCCGAGTTGTTCAACACGTGAAAGACACAGAAGCCAATCATATGCATTTAGAGCCGGAAACAGATTTGATCCGTTCACCTCCCGAGTCCTCGGTCTGAATCATGTCTCTTTACATTTTGTCACTTGATGAACGAACCAGAAGACTCGAAAGGTGAACTAGTCATGGCTCCTTTCGGCTCAGACTGTGTACATTGGTTGAGATTATATGGACTGTCCGTGTGACGTGAACGAACCGCTGAAATTTGAAGACATGAAGAGGTGAGCTGAGCAAAGAGGCAAAAATATCTTCATAGACAAAAGAGCAGGCAAACAGTGAATGATTATTTTCTCTTATAGCATTCTATTTATGACTTGTTTGTAGTGTGATCAACATTTGGGCTAGTTGTACATGTGTTTGGAAGCAATTCGTAACAGTTTAATAATATATTGGCAAATTGAACGAAATGAACGAAATGACTCGAAAAAAGATTCGTTCATCTCGATGAACGAGACTTAAAGATCCGAGTCAGTAAAATGATCCAAACTTCCCATCACTAATGGATACTGCTTTGGACTCATATGTATGTTTATTTTGTTCTATTGTACTCTATTTTGTTATTTGTGTTTATTTGTATTCCGTTGATTATCTCCCGAAATTTAAAAACCAAATGTTGGCAGGTACGTTCTATAGCCATAATTAGTCAAAATAAGATCATCACGAACTCAAAGGAAAATATACTGAAAACTGTTGAAAACAATTGACTTCCATAATATCTTTTATTCTTGTTATGGCTGCTTCCCCCCAACATTCTTCAGAATATCCTGCTTTGTAAAAGAACTACAATAATGTGAGTGAATTGTGAGGACGTTTTGTTTGTTTTTTTGCATGAACTGTCCCTTTAAGGAACATTTTAGTTCTTAAAAGTATTTAATATGAGCAACAATCTGCACAGAACCATCAATGCCAATAAACAACCTCATTTTCAAGACTACACTTACTCGTGTGTGTGTGTGTGTATAAGCATTTTGATTTGAGACTATTGAAGGAGAAAATTCCATGAGAGAGAGAGAAATAAAGAGTCTAACTTCATTCTTGAGGAGTTTGGTAATGTGTATAAAGAGAGTAGCTCGTCGGAGAGGCCGGCACGCCGTAATTGAGTCCATGTGTTGGAGAAACTTACAGTCATAGTGTTGTGAACGTCCCCTTCAGACAGTTTTCATCACCCATTACAAGAGATATAAGCCTGTGCCAGAGATTTATTTGCCTCACACTCAGGAAAGGAATATCACTCCCCTGTTAGCTGCGTTCGTGAAGGTTTTCCAGTTTTAGCTAACCTTCGAATTTGCGTGCTTTAAGTAAGTTTTGGGTCTGTATAAGAGCTTTACTGAAGTACAATTGTGTATAATTTATTTTCCTGTTCCAAAATTCGATGATAATCTTAATAAATAGCCTAATGTAAACAATTATAAAAGCTTTGCATGTATGCAGTATTTGTCCAGTCATTTTCATTTTAATGTGAATGCAAATGCAATTTTAACAACACAAATTTTGCATGAATATTACTTTTTTTTTACTTTTAGAGAAATTTGATTACTATTATTTAACTTTTATTTAACTTGTATTCAGTTTAACTCTACATTTATGCACAATATTCGTATACTTATATAATAAACCACTGGAGTACTTTAAAGTGCATTAAAATTGTTTATAATTCCTGTTATGTCTAAACTATTACGGCTGCAATGCAATAAATAAGTGAATGAAATGATAGGGACGCCTACTAAAGTGAAGTCTTGGCTTATGAATATTAATAACGCTATGCGTTACTTGTTTTGATTGGCTAAAAGGCTTTAAATGATTATTAATTATGTAATATTTTCAATTTCACAGCATGTTTAAGTGTGTGTGCGTAGATGAGTGTCTGTTTGATGATAGTTTAGTAGAAACTATCATAGTAGAGTGCTTTCAAATTGAAATGGACATTTGAGGGCTTACCAGCATCATTCGTCCATTCGTTTCCTTCAGGGGGTCGCCATGAACCGTCAACTTATCTAGCAGATGTATTAGCGAATGCCCTTTTAGCTGCAACCCAGTACTGGGAATCATCCATGTCACGTCAGCATTACCTAATTAATATTCAAGCATATATCCTTCCTCGTAGTAGGATTGGCAACTCGCGTGCGAAGGGCGGGGTAAGTGTGATGACGTGTGACGGTCGCTGCGAAACACAGATGCCCGTGTGTCTGGAGCGCTTATTCCGCTGGATGTTATTGATCCACGCCAGTGAATAAGCCGAGGAGAGCTGAACACCCTTCCTCCGTCCTCAGAAAACAAACGGATTTAATCGAGGACTGAGACAGAATCTCCGTCTACTCCGCATTAAACAGGACCTGTTTGTAAATACAGCACATAAAGCCCTCATTATAAAGAATACATCGGTGTCGGGAGCGCGCTCTCATCACATCACTTCATTATTTTTTTCCCCTTTGCGCTTATCTGCAGACATGGACGAAGATAACCAAGGTAAGACCTTCTAGTTTATAATGTAACGTGTGGATATGTGTGCACACGTGATCATACGGATCAATTTGATGGCATTGGAGACAGATGTGATATCACATAGGACCAATAGCATTCATTGCTATTTGATTTAGCCTTACAAAAACAAACAAAACATGATTCAGTGTCTATCAAAAACTCAATTACATACCATAGGCATATTTTTCAGGCTTATTTTTTATTTTAAGGCCTAACAAAGTCTTTCAGACAGGCTGACAAGATAGTTACAACATATATAATAGATAATAAACTGTTATGTCAAACAGAGTTCTGAGAGCAGCAAACAGCTCATAACATTAACTGAGAATATGCTACATTATTAGTTTCATTCAAAGAAGAGTACTGTGGATTAGCTCTCTTTTATGGTCCAGTCAGATGAGAAACTTTACTGGATTTAGGTGTAAAGATCAGCCTACATGGATGACCTACACATCAGTCCACCAGTGTTTGTCAAGAGAGAGAGGGAGAGACTGTGGGTTGATATGTCTGCTGATTTAATTTGGCCAACGCTATAGTCCCCGTGCTCTGGCTCTTGGAGGATGCGTATCTCCCACACTTTCACCGTAATCCAGTTAGACAGAGCAACATTTGAAAGCCGGATATGCTGAACACTGAGGTCGAAGGATGCATTAATAGTGGTTTAATCGATCAGCGTTTAGAGTTTTGATGTTATGGGAGAGTGTTGGTGAATGTAGCAGAATTATATGTGCATTTTGTGAAGGAAAGTACAGAAAGAAACTCGTCGCCATGATGCTAGGATGGAAGAGTTTGCTGTGTGCTTCCCTGGCTTCTGTGAATGGTTTGTGAGGAACTCTGAGCAATGGACTATACTATATGCACAGCTAGTGTTTTTCAGCCAATGATGAACTTCTGATGAAAGCTTTCTGTGACTATTTTCAATTTCATAAGGTTTATTTTACAGTATCGGTGCTGTAATGTTATTAGAATACGTTCAGGTAAATAGACTTAAGCATCCATTTAATTTTTAAAGCATAAAAAGAGACGACAGACCATTTAAACACAGGTACCGTCATTAGCAGCAGGCAAGCACAGAAACTCCATTGAAAATACTGGGGTCAAATTAATTTCCATATATTAAAGACATGATGCTGAAAAATATAATTTAATGCAGTGCTTCTTGTTTGGTCTGATACCCACTTTATAAAATATCTCAGCCAGTCGACTTTATTTCATATTTTGACTTAATGTAAGAGGTTGATTGCAAGCTGATCCAAAACAAAGCCATCATTTTTCCATTAATCATCATAAAAACTAACCAAACTAAATTACTTGACGCATTTTAAGTCATTTGATTCTTTGCACAGTTCCCCATCTTGAGGATAATCCATGGATGAGAGTCCTTGTGTTATAGTATTTCTCACCAGGGAAAACAATAGTAATAATCTAATAAGCATAACGAAGTTGCTTCACTGTGAGGACCTGCTAACAGTCAGACTGGTGAGTGTTTGGACACTGGTTTGGTGCCGGTGTTGAGAAGCTGGCAGATGCTCTGGTTCAAACTCTCAGCTGGACTCTGCAGGCTTTTCTGTAGCGCTGCTGTGTGTCCCCGCTGGTGAACAGTAATCACTACTGAGTCCACTGTGGGAGATCTCATTCTGAACCCGCCAGAGAAATCCACTGGACTCAGAAACAGCACGCTGGCATGAGCTGGGATTGGTGAAAGCTCGCCTTGAATCGAAATCACCATCAATGAAAGACTCTTTTCCAGAGACGGACAATGTGATGTCTGGATTTATAAAATAATAAACCTATTTCGTAAAATTATACACAAACAAATAATAGAAAACAGAATGCATGCTGGGTTTGTAGATCTATCAGGAATTGAAAAGGGGAAAAACTTAAGTTCAGATGTTGATTGTATTGAAATACTGTGTAATTATTTTATGTTTTGTTAGTTTACTAATTCGTACGAAGTTCAGTCACACGAGATGAGTGCAGTCATATGAATATGTTTGATTTTAAATAGGAGGTGTTGCATCAAACTCTGCCCCTAAACCCATTCGTCATTGGGGCATAAGCGAATCATACCAAATTGTATGAATGAGATCATACAAATTTATATGAACTATATCCACTAAATCAAAAAGTTATGAATTGCCGTGAGATTGTGTTGTAATGTGTGACCCTGGATCACAAAACCTTTAATGTGCCATATAATTCAAATCTGTATACCTAGGCGTACAGTAGCTGATAATAAGAGTTCACTACAAGAAAATGGGAAAATGAACCTCAAACACCATTGTTTCTTTATTTTCATGTAAATCCAGTGAGTGTTAAAGAGCCCATATTATGGATTTTTGAAAATGACCTTCCATGCAGTGTGTAACACAGCTCTAAGTAAAGTGAAATGTCCAGCTAAGGCTTAAATCTGAAAGTGCAAAGTGTTTAAAATGATTGATACATCTATAAAAGAGTCGACTCATTGTTGTTTAAATGAATCGTTATTAGAACGAGTCTTTAGCCGTTTCGGCTTGACGTCAACGCGAAACATAATAGTTGCGCGCGCAGACCCGGGAAATTTGAACTGCCCGGCCCCGCCCACAGACAGGAAGGAAAAGTGGAAGACAACAAGCACTGTATTGCAGTAAGTGTTGTAGCATAACCAGCGGGACAGCAGTGACCTGTGATCTGAGTAATATCTAAGTAAATCTTTATACTGTTTGATGGCAGTATAAAGATTTAGAGAGAAGTTATTGACAGCTTTTGGTTTTCGCGTTTTGCTCTTTGTAGACGGTCCCTAAGGACCGGTCTCTCTGCCGCCTGCACAGAGTTTAATATGATGCGTCCAGCACGTAGGCAAAGCTCATTTTTAGGAAAATAAGGTTGTAGGCGATTGTATACATTGCGACGGTTGAAAAGAGGTGCTATTTGTGTAGGAACAATGTTTCGGTCATGAGTTATTGATCCGGAAAACACGACTGCTGCTAATTTTACTAAACTTATCGGCATTCCGGTTAAATCATGACCCGCAGACGCTATGCTCTGAAGTGCAAGGGAAAAGCTGTGTTCTTTTCCCTACCTGGAAATCTCTTTTCCCTACCTGGAGTGGTTGAGGTTTTTTTCGTAAAATACCTGAGAATTACATCCCCAACATGGTGCTGTGTTCGCGTCATTTCTCTGAAGAGAGCTACACAAATCTACCAGCTTACGACGCGGGATTTGTTGCACGGTTGTTGTTAAAGGATGGATCATTACCTAGTTTATTTGGACCTGCGTGTTCTTCCAGTCGTGTTGACTGTAACAAGGTAAATATGGATGTAGTTGTCTGTATTGTGTTTGCTCCGTGCAGCATGTAGCGGTAGCCATTTAGCTTACTGCCGAATGAAACTATTTGTTGGCTTACAATAGTCCATGAAGTGTTAATTATTACTGAATGTTTGTTGTTATGATGAAGAATTTAGCAATGCGCTGTTGTACAAAAGCAGTGATTTGTTTTCAATATGTTCTGGCATTGGGACGTAACGTGGTGGACGTGACGTGGTGACGTGACGTGGTAGCGTCACGGAAAGGAGGTGCTTGGGAAAAAAGACTCGCTCAGACGATTCATATGGGAGTCGGTGGGAAAATGAGGTAAAAAATAAATAGATATTATAAGACATCGAAAGTGTTTTTTAACCTTGCATACATATCATCCTGTTGTTTGGGACTTCAAAAAGTGAAATTTAACCGTTCTCAACCCACCATATGGGCTCTTTAAACCCCTTTGGCCTATCAGAGCGAACCACAGACTGTTACGTTGGACACAGTACTAGCATGCCCTGAACATTTGGATGGACTTTAGGTCATGTTTTATTTCAGCTGGACTTGCACCAGCAGCAGAAGCTTTAGAAGTTCGACAACCAAACCATTACTTTATTTTTATGTTTATCTAAGCTTATAATAATTTTAGTATGTGAGACCCTTATTTTGAAAACAGGAGATGCAGGGAAACCAGTAAAGCCAGCTACACCATGGCTGCGTTCGAAACCGTATACTTCCATACTGCTAAAAACAGTAAGCGAGCCAAGTAGTTCGTCCAAATTCATAGAATTAGAAAATCAGTATGCGAGAAGTACCCGGATGACCGACTACTTCCGGTGATATTCTGAAGTGCGCATCCCATGCACTCTCACAATCTCATGATGCTCAACTAGAGAAGTCATAAATGGGAGTGAAGCGACGCAACTGATGTGGGTAGGTCACGTGATCAAGAAAAAATGACAGATGTAGTATGTCCGAATTCCATTCATACTTCTCACATTCATACTGTATAGAACGTACTTTTCTAAAGGCCAAGTAGTACGTTTAAATTCAAATGCAGTATGTACTGAGTAGTAGGTGGTTTCGGATGCAACCCACGTCTTTACAGATTGTTTTCCCATGCATTGCTAAGTAACGAGGACAGTTCTCAATCAGCCATCTGTTAGCTTGTCACAATGCAAAATGCAGGATATACGGATTATACAACTATTCAGCCCCAGCAATACTGTTTATTAAACATCATCTGTAGAGTTTGATGTTAATTCCTACCTGTGTTTTAATGTTTGTTAAAACTGCAAAATACAACTCTAAATACATCTCTTTCTGTCCCTATAGTGGATTATAATTCACAACACAACTAATTAGAAAAATAGTTTTTGTTTTTTGGTGCATTAACAATAGCTTGCTAAATTAAAGTCCATCACTCCAGTTTAGCATCTTCGCAGTTTGTTAACGTATTTTTTGATATAATGAAGAATTATTATTTTGGACTTTCCCAGTGATGGGTTGCGGCTGGACGGACATCTGCGTAAAACACGTGCTGGATAAGTAGGCGGTTCATGCCGCTGTGGCAACCCCGGATTAAGCTGACAAGAAAAAGATTGAATAAATATTATTTTCGACGTGTTTATTACACATCTTACTGTGTGTGTGTGTGTGTGTGTGTGTGTGTGTGTGTGTGTGTATGTGTGTGTGTGAGAGAGAGAGACGGAGATTGAGAGCAGGCACTGAGCTTCAGGAGCGTCAGAGCAGAGCTCATTAATATTCACGGTTATTCCAAATATGGTCAATATGGAGCTTTTAATTCTAGAGATAATTCCTCTATTTTAAGTTTAGCATATAAAACAGTTTCTAGAGAAACTTTGACCTCACACTTGTGAACACACTACCTGGACCAGTGGGCTGCACGTTGAGCAGTTGGGGGTTCGTTGTGCCTTGCTTAAGGGACTCATCGCAACTCTCTTACTATTAGGCCACAGTTGCCTCCGTGTTGCATACTGTGTGTATCCAGGCCTGTCACAGATATTGATTAATGGTCTGCTCATGGTTATTTGATCTGATTGTGGTTATCCGAGGTAATGGTGATAATGGCCCTGTGCACATTTCAAATCAAAAGCATTAAAAAAACGAAAGATTTCATGGTATAATGGTCAAAAAGTCCTGTATAATGCTTTAAATGCTGACCAAAGTGCTATAAAGATTTGCTCGACTAATTCTTTGAACTAGTTTCATATCTAGAGAACAAAATATCAAAAAAAGAGTTTCACAAGGACTCAAACTTAATAGGTTGGATTTGGACCACCCATTAGCTACTAAATAACAGACTCTCGCCTTCACGTTAAAGTTAAACTGATGTTTAGGTGCTGATGATTCTGCCGAAAACCCTGCGCATATATGAAGAAACAGGTATCTGTCAGACCAGTTTCTGAGTTTTGCATGGGTCAAGTCTCATTCATGTGATGTGAATCTTGGATTTTCATGTGCTTTCACATCATTGCCTGTTGAGGGAAATCTCTGAACCATGCGTATTTCTGATGCAGCTGAAGTTGTCTTTATGCCAAAGAGAGTCAAGTCTGTCGTCAAACTAGTGCTTATGGCAGCTGATGCCACAAATGACATGTGAAGTGACACGGTCTTATTCTGCCGAGTAGGATACTGTGTAGCAGGATTGTTTTATGAGGAGTATACAGTGAGTCTTTGTGCTGCCAGGCATTGGCTGTTTTTCTAAGCGTGATGTATACAGTATTTCATTAACCCTCATGACGTCAGCAGGGAAACCACCAGCAACACTACAGCATGACAAACATCAGCCTACACTTCAAACCAGCAGTGATTCACATGATTCAAACTCACCATTGTTTCAAACACCAGTTTCGATGGTGATTTTTCCAAGATACTGTTCCAAAGCTGCAATGCTGTCTAAATGCAGTGCACGTCATGATTTGTCAAGTACGATGCGATCCTGGATTAACATCTATGCTGATCCTGGAACATAATTTTTGTTCGAAAATGTAATCCATACCTATTCCCTATCCCTAAACCAAACCATAACTGTAAGTTATTCCCAATATCAGAGGGGAATAATAGTTGGATAATAATCATGTAGAAGTGCATAAACTTACCGTAAGCCTAAACTTAACATAAACGTTAAACGTTAAGCTCCTATTGCATTTAATTGACATAATTTTCATTTATTTTTACCTCATTATCTCAGCGACTCCTACATGAATCGTTCAGCGATTCCTTTGTTCCAAAACCCCTCCTTAGCGCGATGCTAAACTGCGCTGATTGGACCGATGACCCAGTCTGTTGCGATTAATCGACATCATACAGCGCGAGAGAATGCCCACCACGGCTTATCAATATTGAAGTAGTCATAGTGTGTGCGTGAGCATATCAGCCAACACTCGTTTTTCCCCGGAGCCGCCCATATTTCAGACACCTCACCCCTGAAACTAACCCCTGGTCTCCCAGCATATTGCTCTATTCTTAACCAGAAGTAAAAACAGCAACACACATGCAGTATTAATGCACACAGCGTCAAAAGCTGAACCATAATGAAACAGGACCGCTGCACGTGTGTAGGGGAGCTGATGTAGCCATAGCAATGTCAAACAGCAGTGAAACGCCAGCTCACTAACGCATTTTAATCCGTAAACAAAGAGACACGCAGTTCCATTCAACTGCTCACATTAATACTGTATAGAACGGACTTTTCTAACGGCTGAGTAGTACGTTTAAATTCAAATGCAGTAGATATGCGGTTTCGAACACAGCCTTGGTTTGTTAAGTATTTTTAATGCAAAAGTACCATTGCTCTAAAGGTTGTACAATGTAATCCAACACAGTCTCATTGTAAATACGTAGCTCCTTATAGATTTCTGGAGTGCGCAAATTATGTAGCCAGAGGTACTTATGGCTGCATTTCCTCTTTAAAATAAAGCTACGGGACGGTATGATGCCACCAACGGCTTCTGTTTCTTTTCGCGTCACCGGCTGACCTCTTACCCCCGTGTGGATGGCTTTCCCACTGTTGCCAGTTTGCCCATTGGCTCGCTACATATGAAGACTTGAGATGTGGAGCGGAGTCGACCTCGGCGACTGGGTTTGTGTCTGGTGAAGAATAGGTAAATAACGGGGTAAGAACGTGGTAAGATCTGAAAACATGGTAAAAATCAGGCTGCCGCAAGGGCTTTACTTTTTTTCCGGATTGCTTTTGAAAACACTGTCGGTTGGGTTTAGAGCAGGAGGTGGGCTTAGGTCAGTCTGTGCTTTTGAAAACACTATCAGTTGGGTTTAGGGAAGGAGCTGGGTTGGGTATCAGTCGGTCGGATGGCCGGTTGATCGGTCTGCCTGTGAGTAAGCCAACAGCAGTCTCTGGTGGATTTGCAAAAAGATAAACTACAAAAATAGTACCTCCTGGGATGTAGCCAGATGTACGTATGGCTGCAAAATAAAGCTACGGGATGGTATGATGCCACCAACGGCTTCAGTTTCTTTTCACATCACCAGCTGACCTCTTACCCTATTGTGGATAGCTTTCCCACTGTTGCCAGTTTGCCCATTGGCTCGCTACATATGAGGACTTGAGATGTGGAGTGGAGTCGGCCACGGCGACTGGGTTTGTGTCCGGTGAAGAATAGGTAAATAACAGGGTGAGAACGTGGTAAGATTTGAAAACATGGTAAAAATCAGGCTGCCACAAGGGCTTTACTTTTTTTAAAGATTTTGAAAACACTGTTGGTTGGGTTTAGAGAAGCGGGTGGGCCTGGGTCAATCTGTGCTTTTGAAAACACTATCAGTTGGGTTTAGGGAAGGAGCTGGGTTGGGGTATCAGTCGGTCGGATGGCCGGTTGGTCAGTCTGTCTGTGAGTAAGCCGACAGCGGTCTCTGGTAGATTTACGCAAGAAGAGACAGCGCGAGTGAGAAATTTTGGATCTGAAAAGGCGTACACAGCGACCTCTGGTGGATTTGCAAAAAGATAAACTGCAAAAATAGTACTTCCTGGGATGTATTCCGTGCAGTCCAGAAATGTATACGGGGTACGTATCCACAATGAGCCTGGGTTGGTATTATAACCTTAATATTACATTTACTTGACAGCAATCGACTAAAAACTGTAATTTTTACACAACGTATTGTTTCAGCATACTACAGATACCACAATGTGTGTATCTGCAACGGTCACCTCCCATGATCTGAAATGTTAAGTTGGGATTATAGTTGAAAAGGAGATAAGAACACATGAGATTTGTGGAGGATTATAATGGAGTGTGTGGTGAGGTAAGCATGATCGAACACCCAATGAGAGGGGAGAGCGTGCTCAGAGCCCAGTGGCTAATCAGCAGGCCAATCAGAAATAATAAATAACACCTGGTTATTCTAGTGATTGGGCTGGAGAGACACAGGCTATTTCTCAATTCCAAGAATGCAGAGAACGGACTCGTGTTCTTGTGAAGACCGGTCTTGCCAGGTCACTTCGGAAGAACGAACTCGGAAGACTGCGAGGACAGAGAACGCGTCCTGTGAGGAATGAGATGTTGCGTTCTTCCTGATGGTCACATGACCCTCACGCATCTTTAACCGAAAATTATTTAAACATTACAGCATTCATACTGCGATTGATTGTTTTCCCCCGTTTCACAATATATGTTATGCATAAAGACTTCAGAAATATACGCTGCACAACACAAATAAAACAGATTTTAATATGAATTTCAACAAGTAAACACCCTTAATGTGTGCATGCCTTTAAGATTTTTATGCTAATGTTTACTTTCACCGTCTCATTTAGGGAAACTAAAGGGGGAAATAAGTGTTATCTCTGAACTTTAAAAATAAATCTGTTTAAAAGCGCTGCGCTTCCCACCTCCAGTCGCAATGACTTCTGGGACTTCTAGAGCGAGTTTGGCGCTCAAGTCTGCATTGGTGCATCCTCGATATCAAGAACACATCCGGGAACTTTCACGCGTCCTCCGTTCTTGTGGTCTTGAGTATTGGAACTGAACTTCGGCGGATGATGACGTTACACGAGAACACGAGGACGCAAGACTGCTGAAGAACGCATATTGAGAAACAGCCACCTTCTTAAGGAGGAGAGAAGGAGCAGTCTGGAGGAGAGAAGTCACAACTGCACGTGTTGTGTAATTATTGAAAAATAAATGAATTTAATCACGTGATATCGCCACGACAAGATTCTTCCCACAACAAGAACGAACTATACTACAGAGTAAAAATTTATGAACTGGGTTTTTAAAGGGCCCTGAAACACCAAAACACATTTTTTGAGCTGTTGACAGTCATATATGTGTCCCACGCTGCTATAAACACTATTAGGACACATATAATTGACTAAAAAGTGAAAATTGGTTGTTTCTGCGTTATTTCGAGCAAATTCGTTCTTCCGGTTTGAAACTAATTTTTGAAGCTGCGTCACGCCGATGAGATCCATGCGTATGTTCCAGCGTGGAGAGTGAACGTCTGTACCGGCCAGAGCATTCTGACGTCTCTGAGTGTACGGCATTAATTCATGAGATAGACTTGGTTCAAACCAACCAGAGCGCTCTATTGTGTAAGCGGCGCAGCTTCATTAATATTCATGATCGCTTCGAAGATTGTACCTTACAGCAGTTGCGGAAGACGCATCAAGCGCGAGTGATTTACATGCTAAGTCAATGCAAAGGCGCGAATAGGCATCCTGCAACGAGATACTCGCGTTTGACGCGCTTAACGCCGCAATTCGCGCAAATCGCTTCAGTTTGAAAATGAAATGAAAATGAGCTTCAGCGGACATTCGCGCCGCGTTAACCAATCAGGAGCTTGCTCTTGTGGGGGTGTGATTATGACGTAGCGCCTGTTGTTGGTGTCCTGAGGGAAAACTCGGCTCAGTCAGAAGCACCGCTAAAAGCCTCCATCATCCAGGTTCAGTTTCTGGAGGAGTTTATGAGCTCACAGAGCTGCGTGCACCTCTGAAATAATCTAGTGGACTCAGACACAGCTCCAAACGAATTAACGCTGTTTATCAGCCTTCATAAAGCACATAAACACAGTTATTCTCTCTATAAAACCCCTGTTAGCCATTTAGCAATAAAGCTACAGTCACCAAGCCATAGACAGAAGCCCTGCCCATCACGCGAATCCGAAAATAAAGAGAAAGTGCCGTTAAAGTTGACAAATTAATAATTTGGCAAATAATTCAATTACTGATGTCCATGTAAACACAGTCTGTGTGAAAAGGAGCGCGTGCACAAATGGAAACTCCCATTTTTATGCAAAACCTTCCCTCTTTCCCCTTCCCCGACACTCCTACCTAAACATAGCTGGACACGCCCACTTTCCTGAGCTTTTCCAAACTAGAGGTGTGAAAACACCACGCTGAGACTGGGGGGTTTCGTGGCCCTTTAAGGCCTGCGACAGTGTGAACATTTCAAGAGAGTTTAAAGCATTCAAGCTCAAGAAATTGTAGCGTATGTAACTTTAATGAAGATCACAAAAGAATTTGATGCTGGCTGATCTGAGATGGATTTACTGTAAGCCGTGGTGTTTATGAGTTTGGCCAAAGCAAAGCGTTTTTGAAAGCAGACACACAAAATATGCTGCCTGGCAAGTGGATTTTGGAACAAAAGCTTGAGTTTCAAGATGAGATTAATCTGTGTTAGCAAAACCCTCAGCATTTGTTAACTAATGTATAAAAGACAAGGTTGTTATAAAAAGGACCAGAGATCTGCAAATTCCTGTTAGTCTAACATTAGCGCACAGGGTTAAAAATTGAAGAAGGCAAAAATTAGAAGCACATTTGCACAAACAATACAGGAATTTATGTTGGCGTGAGGAAAACTGAAGAGTCTTTCAGGGAAGCAGGCTGCAGACGAGTCTCTGGAGTGTTGGAGCATGTGGCAAAATGCATTCCAGGCAGAGAGAGCCACTCTTTTGAAGAGCAGCATTTTCACCAATTGAGGAACGGGATACATCAGTAGAGGTGAAGGGAAATAGATTATGTAAGGGATTGAAAATTGTTGGAGTTGATGAAGGATTAGGAAATGGTGTATCCCTAGTGCTCTTGGACAACATGTCTTATTCTGTCCTTCCCCAATATGGGCTTCCTCCCTCCAGTATATGTCCTCAGAAAGAGGTTAATGAAATAAAATGGCAATATTTAGACTATTATTTATATGTGAGCCACAGCCATGTCACTGGTTACACACTGAAGCTAAGCAGGGCTGAGCCTGATCAGTACCTGGATGGGAGATCACATGGAAAAGCTAGTTTGCTGTTGGTAATGGTGTTAGTGAGGCCAGCAGGGGGCACTCAACCTGTGGTCTGTGTGAGTCCTAATGCCCCAGTAAAGTGAAGGGGACACTATACTGTCAGTAAGTGCCATCTTTTGGATGAGACATTAAAATGAGGTCCAGATTCTCTGTGGTCATAAAAAATTCCATGGCACTTCTCGTAATAGAGTAGGAGTGTAACCCCGGTGTCCTGGCCAAATTCTCTCCTTCGGCCCTTACCAATCATGGCCTTCCAATCATTCCCATCCTCCGAATAGGCTATATTACGATCTCTCGACTTTACCTATAGCTGCTGTGTGGTGAGCGCACTGGCGCTGTTGTCCTGTGGCTGCCATCACAACATGCAAGTGGATGCTGCACACTATTGGTGGTGTGAAGAGACCCCCCTCTTGATTGTGAATCACTTTGGGTGTATGGCCACACACATGCACAATAAAAATACACATTACATTACATTACCTTGGAGCACAGTGTAACACCGGGGAGTGACACTGACAACGGCGGTGAGGATCCAATCGCAGATTTATTGGTAAGTCAGCAAAGCGGTGGTCAACAGGAGCAAACAGATGTATACAGGCAATCAGAATCGTTGTCAGAACGTCAATAAGGCTGGTAGCCGGCAAGGATAAACAAATAAGCAAGGCGAGGATCAAAACACGGTAAGACAGGAACAAAGGAAACGCGTTGTAATGTCACTCACAGAAAACAATACTCATCGATGAGCATGAGTGTATGTGCTGCTTACGTACTGTGTTTAATCAGTCCTTGACAGTCCTCCGTTGGTCTGTTGTGCAATCAATCCTGATTTGGAGCAGGAGTGTGTGTGTGCTGCATGACTTGATTTGTAGTCCGTAAACAAGCAGATTTGTAGTTCATGGAATGTGTGTGTTTTTACCAGCGATCTTTGGCTGTTAGATCGCTGGTGATCGTGACACAAAAAGACAGCATTCTGTTTCATGGGTATATTTTTGGCATTATAACTATTAAAACCATTACAAATGTATTTATTTTTACAAATATAAGATGTATTTTCCAGGACAAAGTCTCTTTAAGGCAAGTCATGTCACTCGGTGGCTGTCTTTGAAAGGCATAACCCTTAGCTCTTCCCCTTACCCCTACCCCTCGTTTTGCGCGGTCATGTGAAGGGGTAGGGGTGTCCCAATTCTCTTTAGCTTGAAGGCGTAGGGCTAAGGGAAAGGGGTATAAACCCCTTCGAACGAAGATTTTTCAGGACCACACTTCAAACTGAGGGGTAAGAAAATATCCCAGAATACACCAGCCACAGCTGAACCCGGAAGTAAGGAGATCCACAAATTAGTATTTTTGTCATTTTTACGACAAACAAACATATGTTTTAATATATTCATAATCGCGTTTGTGTTTTACTGTCATGCTTTAAAAAAAAAAAAAACGCAAAATTTTGCGATCTATAATCCATAACCATAACTCTTGTACAGCCGTCCCAAAACTTTCTGACACACGATGACACTGGAATACCCTGTCAGTAATGTCTAGTGGCTGGGAATGAGCTTTTTACAGTGTCTGCTATAATGTTAATGTTGTTTTCGTGTGTTTACATAGATAAATATGGCCACTGTGTAAATACACAGTACAGTTCTGATCTTATTGCCACATTAGATCGTTATGATAACATAATATACACCTTCAGTGATTTCCTGAAGATAAACACCAAACAATAACACAACTGGAATAACTACAGCAGTCGTGATCGTCTGATCTCATATGAAGCAAGAGATCGCGATGATATGATGACTTGTGCAGGTGTTGAAGTGCTGTCCCAATTCTTAGGGGTAAGTTTTGAAGCCCTTCTCCTTAACCCTTGGTTGTAAGGGCCAAGAGGAAGGGGAAGGGGAAGGGGTACAAAAATAGAATTGGGATTGGGCCTTAATCTATTAGAATGGGGAGACATCATATTCTCCAAAACTATTTGCCAAGCTTACGATTAATTATTTGGACTCACTTATACAATTGTACAACATTTGTTTTCAAGTTTAGTTGGTTTGTTTAAAAGTAGAGGTGTCAAGCTTTATGTAGATATCACCGACCACTTTATTTGGTCAAACTGCTTGTTAACGCCAATTTCTAATCTACTGCAGTTCAAACAGAGCATCGGAATGGGGAAGAAGGGTGATTTAAGTGACTTTGGATGTGGCATGGTTGTTGGTGCCAGACAAGCTGGTCTTAGTATTTCAGTAACTGCTGATCTACTGGGGTTTTCACACACAACCATCTCTAGGGTTTACAATAAATAGTTTGAAATAGATAAATTATCCAGTAAACAGAAGTTCTGTGGGCGCAAATGCCTTGTTGATGCCAGAGGTCAGAGGAGAATGGCCAGACTGGTTTAAGCTAATATATAGGCAACAGTAACTCAAATGACCACTCGTTACAACCGAGGTATTCAGAAGAGCATCTCTGAACGCACAACACTTCGAACCTTGAGGCAGATGGGCTACAGCAGCAGAAGAACACACCGGGTGCCACTCCTGTCAGCTAAGAACAGGAAACTGAGGCTACAATTCGCACAGGCTCACCAAAATTGGACAATAGAAGATTGGAAAAACACTTCCTGGTCTGATGAGTCTCGATTTCTACTGCAGATGGGAGGGTCAGAATTTGGTGTCAATAATATGAAAGCATGTATCCATCCTGCCTTGTATCAACGATCACAACTGCTGCTGGTGGTGTAATGGTGTGGCAGATATTTTCTTGGCACACTTTGGGCCCATTAGTACCAATTGAGTATCTTGTCAACACCAAAGCCTACCTGATTATTGTTGCTGACCATGACCATCACTTTATGACCACAGTGTACCCATCTTCTGATGGCTACTTCCAGCAGGATAAATCTCCATGTCAAAAAGCACGAATCATCTCAGACTGGTTTCTTGAACATGGCAATAAGTTCACTGTACTCAAATGGCCTCCACAGTCTACAGATTTTTATCCAATAGAGCACCTTTTCCCAAATTGGCGGAACAGGAGATTCGCATCATGGATGTGCAGCCGACACATCTGCAGCTACTGCGTGATGCTATCATGTCAATATGGATCAAAATCTCTGAGGAATATTTCCAGTACCATGTTGAATCTATGACACAAAGGATTAAGGCAGTTCTGAAGGCAAAAGCGGCTTCAATCCCTAGTAAGGTGTACCTAAAAAGTGGCCGGTGAGTGTATTTTCTGTCTGTGAGACAAGTATTTGCTGATATTCTATCACATTTGCCAACCACATAGGGTTCACCACAATTAAACTGCATGAAACTGATGCAAAAATCTGTGTTGTGTTGCACATCTGCACCGACCCCCTTGCTTGGAGAATCGTCAGTCTATAGCGATTGATGATTAGCTTCTTTACTACAAGACAGGACTTGAGTGGCCATTTTGACCATTTCTTTTCCCCATTCAAAACTATTCTATAGTCTAAAAACCCTATACACCGGGGCAACCACTGACAATATCCTAGCAACTGCACAACATTAGCATCATTAGCATCACTTTTACATTATAGCGTTGAGTTTTGTGGTGCTAGGCTAACATTCTAGTTAGCCTACTGCAGGGTCAGCTGAATGTACAGTGCTGTGAGTAATTCAGCTGTAATCTGCTTGTCTGTATGCAAATATGGTTGGTTAATGATTATTGTTAGTCGATAGTTAATTAAGGAACACGTTTCTTGTGTGAAGCATTTCCTGTGCAAATAACTGTCCATATGCTGCTGTTCTGCTTTTATGTGGCGTTTCTGTTGGCGATGCACATTTGAGATGCTGCATCATTCAAAATTCATACAGTTTGACACGCAGGTCCACAGAAATGTGCGAGTGAGTGAGTGCGCGTGTGTGTGTTTGTGTTGTTAGTCACGTTTGGCCTGTATTGGTCTGTTTATAGTACATGGTCGATTTGGTGAAGTAGACCAACACAACGATCCTTTATCAGCTGGTTTTCAGACATTTGACTATCAGATCTACATGATCTACCAAATGTGTTGTGTTTGTACATGTTTGTGACAAATCAAGAGACAAATGTGAATAATTACAAGGTAACTATAGGTGTTACAAGGTAATTATAAAGGTATTACAAGACGATGGTGCATTATAAGGACATTGCTGATGTCCCAGTTTCTCAGAAAGTTTATAAATCATACAAAATATTATCTAAAATATTGTATACAATAATGTAAAAATATTGATTCATTCATTCATTTTCTTTTTGGCTTGGTTCCCACAGCAGAATGAACCGCCAACGTAAAAAAATAAATAAATATATATATATATTTTAAGAAACAATCTAATCCTGCGACGTGACTATTGCAGATACACACATTGCGATGTTGATGTTCAGCGTCATACCTACAATAATGCACCTTTTGAAAATATGTTTCTTTAAGATAATAATTTGGGGCGCCATGGTGGCGTAGTGAGTAGCACGTTTGCCTCACAGCAAGAAGGTCTCTGCTTCGATCCCCGGCTGGGTCAGTTGGCATTTCTGTGAGGAGTTTGCATGTTCTCCCCGTGGTTGCGTGGGTTTCCTCCGGGTGCTCAGGTTTCCCCCACAGTCCAAAGACATGCGGTACAGGTGAATTGAGTAAGCTAAATTGTCCATAGTGTATGTGTGTGAATGAGAATATATGGATGTGTTTCCCAGAGATGGGTTGTGGCTGGAAGGGCATCCGCTGCGTAAAACAAATGCTGGATAAGTTGGCGGTTCATTCCGCTGTGGCAACCCCGGATTAATAAAGGGACTAAGCCGAAAAGAAAATGAATAAATGAAGATACTAATTTGGACCTTTACAAAGTACAAGGATGTTTTGAAAAAGTACTGCTCCAGTGACAGCTTATGTGTCTTTATAGTGACTGTAGTAATTACAGAAACAATATGCCATTATTGCTCACTGTTTTATAAGATGTTATATTAACGTGGAAAAATAAACTTTTACTCTATGAAATTAACATTGTTTGAACATTTACTAGCCTTGGATGCTATTGAAATTGGACAGAAATCAATTTTCACCTAAAACTTAGTGAGTTACACATATAAAACTAAATTTAAGACTACACTCCTTAACTTTTTGGATGGTTTTAACTTTTATTTGGGTAAAATATGGACTTAATAATAATAATAATAATAATAATAAAAATATTAAAAAAAAAACCTCAGTATACTAATCCTGAAGTGGTTCCAAACCTTTATACATGTCTTTAAAATGATGAACACAGAAAAATACATTTTGATAAAAACCTGTAACCATAGAAATACATAATACGACAAACAAATATTATGGTTACGGGTTTTCCAACACTTTTTAAAAAATATCTTTTTTGTCTTCAACAGAAGAAAGAAACTCATAAATGTATAAAACAAGTAAAGGGTGAGTAAATGGGGAAAGAATTGTCAGTTTTGGGTGAACTGTCCATTTAACTGTATTTTCTTTTTTTTTTTTTTTTGTGTGCATTTTTGTGCATAAATTTGGGTTGAATTTTCCAGAAATCAAAAACAAACCTAAAACGAAAATTGTAAACTCTATATTTTATTCTATCCACTACCCTCCTTGTTTCAAAATTACAGAAACTTGCATGCATAAAATTAAAAAAAGAAGTATCATTCACACTCTACCACAAAAAAAAGATTGCCATGATTCTAAAATGTGTGAATGAATGAATGAATGAATATAAAATTAGTCTGTGTTAGTTAATGCTACATTTCCAGTTCTCTGAAGCCACACAAATGCTGAAATTCTCCTGATGACGATCACCTCCTACAGTTAACTGAACTCTAGATGCAGATGGGATGAAGAACCCCAAGTAGGTATAAAATTCTGACAGTATGATAACCTTGGGCAAAAATATCACCGTTCCACGATATCACTGTAGTGGAATTACTGCTCTAAAATTTGTTCTTTTATGTCTTGGTAAATAACGAAAACCTTTTCCCCATTGAACATGGTTTTTATTTTTTAACATTTAAAATATTTTGAAACGATCAATGTCAGGCCAAATAATTGAAATGAATCATTGACTTCTACCATCCTGGTTAGTTTCAAAAACACAGATTTATTTTCAACTTGTAAAGGCATCTTTAGATATCCTTCTTTCTTTGGATATGAAGTACTGTTCAGCTCTACAGCATGCTAGATGTTGATTTATAAGAGATTTGTTTCTCAGATGTTTCCTGAATCATGGACTGACCAGTAGCTTGTGATGTGGAGGGTCCTTTTATACTGTTGCCCTAAAAAAAAACGTACAAATACCTTAGGAACGATATAACAGAAAATTAACGATTTCAAAACCTTGATTTTTCAAAACCGCAGTAAACCTTAAAACCGGTTTAACACCCCATGCCTAACCCCAAATGACATATTTAGATTCGTGAAACTTTAGACAGTGCCCTCTTGTGGATTGGCCATCTGAAACGTGCAGCGGAGCAATGTATTTTCATTCATTCAATCATTTTCCTTCAGGTTAGTCCCTTTAATCATCATCGGAATGAACCGCCAACTTACCCAGCATATGTTTTACACAGCGGATGCCTTTCCAGCTGCAACCAAGTACTGGGAAACACCCATAAACACACATTCACACACAAACAGTACACTACGGCCAATTTAGTTTATTCAATTCACCTATAAATAAAAAATAAACTAATCCATCCCCTATCTTTGGACTGTGGGGGAAATGGGAGCACTCGGAGGAAAACCATACGCACACTGAGCGAACATGCAAACTCTGCACAGAAATGCCAACTGACTCAGCCGGGACTTGAACCATAGACCTTCTTGCGTTGAGGTGACAGTTCTAACCACTGAGCCACCTTGTTTCCAGCAATGTATTTTACTTATTGCAAAAATATAAGATGCATTTCCAATGAGCTTGGTTTGATTTTTATATTCTTTGTTGTTGGATTAGCATTCTTCATTGAATTCCCCAAAGGTTTGCTCCACTGAAAGACACTTTAAAGGGCTAGTTCACCCAGCAAATGAAAAGTCTGCTGTCAATCACTCTTCTACTCTTACTACTATCCATTTCAACATCAAATACGCTCCAGCCGACTGCGAGTATTGGCACAATTTCACATTGACTCGGGCCAGACAAATTACCTGGCGCTGGAATGTGTCTGCTCAGGAAATGACTGATAGAGACCGAATGCGTCAAACAAGCCCGAACTCGCATCTCTGTGCATAATTGCCTGTGGACACGTGGCGAAGGCAGATTCGACATGATTTGTGAAGTGTAGCTGGTGAAATGGGTCACCGCTCATGCTCCTGACAGCTGTTGTAGTGAGTAAGAGGCTGTTTAAGTGAGTCAGTGCACAGCCGCAGTCCAGAACTTCACCTGGGTTTCGAGTCCTCAATCAACACCACTGCTGTCAACAATCTGCGCTACAGTAGGTGGGAATCATTAATTGCTAGGTTTGATTTATGGTTTGCTATGCCGAGCTGTTTACTTCATATCCCATTATTCAATTCATTTCACCTTTATTTCTTTAGCGCTTTTACAATGTAGATCGTGACAAAGCAGCTTCACATGGAAGGTTATAGTAGATTAAAACAGTGTCAGTCCAGTTGTCAGTGTTGAAGTTCAGTTTAGCTCAGTTCAGTGTGGTTTAATATTCACTACTGAGAGTCCAAACACTGAAGAGCAAATCCATCAATGCACAGCTCTACAGGTCCCAAGCCATGCAAGCCAGTGGCAACAGCGGTGAGGAAAAAACTTCACCAATCGGCGAAAGTGAAGAATTAAAAACCTTGAGAGAAACCAGGCTCAGTTGGGCACGACCATTTCTCCTATGGCCAAACGTCTTGTGCAGAGCTGCAGTATAGGCGCCAGAGGCTGGAGAAGCTGGATGTCAGTGAGACTCGTCTGTCCTTGGAACGGTACAGGAATCAGTCTCATGCTGTCCACTCCTCCATGCACCACAAAAGCTGCTCAGGATACAGCCTGGTCCAGGATTATGGAACCTTGGGATCGTCTCGTCGTGGGTCTTGGATCACATCCATGATCCATTACTAAACCTTGTGCCTGATTTATATTGTTATTTGAGAAGAGGATTTTTTTGGTTTGTTTGTTTTACATGAGAATTTATTCTTTAAATTATCTAATGATTAATCATAATTACCTAGGTTTCTATCCTAATATGAAGCAAATCCTTTCAAAGTAAATAATAAATTAGGAATTAGATGCAGGGCGCCACGGTGGCGTAGTCAGTAGCACGTTCGCCTCACAGCAAGAAGGTTGCTGGTTCGAGTCTCGGCTGGGTCAGTTGGCATTTCTGTGTGGAGTTTGCATGTTCTCCCCGTGGTTGCGTGGGTTTCCTGCGGGCGCTCCGGATTCCCCCACAGACCAAAGATATGCAGTGCAGGTGAATTGGGTAAGCCAAATTGTCCGTAGTGTATGTGTGTGAATGAGAACGTATAGATGTTTCCCAGAGATGGGTTGTGGCTAGAAGGGCATTCGCTGCGTAAAACAAATGTTGGATAAGTTGGCGGATCCTTCCGCTGTGGCGACCCCGGATTAATAAAGGGACTAAGCCGACAAGAAAATGAATGAATTAGATGCATTTTCGTTTAGTTAGAGTGGCTGACTGTAGTATTGGTAACCTAGCAACCAGCAGTAAACAGGGCAAACATAAGGAATACATTATAACATCTCTGATTTAATATGCAAAAAAAAAGTATTGCTCTACCCATATGCTTTCAGTTTTTATTGGCTTTTAAATAGAGGCACGCAAACCGGAGTGTGGGCGCTCCTGTCGGTATTAGAGGGTTAAACAAGACTCAGCCACTGGTGTGTGTGTCTGTGCTGCTTTTAAAGTACATGTAATCAATTCTGAACAGCTACAGCTGTGTGTTAGCAATCAGCAGGAAAACCGAAACAGGTGTGAGTATGTGGTGATTGACAGGATTTGTAGTCCTTATGTTGACAGGTTTATAGTCCTGAGTGAAAGTGAATGATTCCCAGCGATCTACAAGCCTAGATTTCTGGTGATTATGACACCTATGCACTTCTTATTCATTTTTTTTTACTGTTGCTGTTTAATTCTATAGTAATTTTGCCTGTTTACATCTCTGTAATTTGATTTGACAATCTGTATTATTATTATTCATTCATTCATTCATTTTCTTTTCGGCTTAGTCCCTTTATTAATCCGGGGTCGCCACAGCGGAATGATCCGCCAACTTATCCAGCATATTTTTACGCAGCGGATGCCCTTCCAGCCACAACCCATCTCTGGGAAACATCCACACATTCTCATTCACAATCATACACAACGGACAATTTAGCTTACCCAATTCACCTGTACCGCATGTCTTTGGACTTGTGGGGGAAACGGGAGCACCCGGAGGAAACCCACGCAACCACGGGGAGAACATGCAAACTCCACACAGAAATGCCAACTGACCCAGCCGAGGCTCGAACCAGCGACCTTCTTGCTGTGAGGCGAACGTGCTACCCACTAGGCCACCGTGGCACCTATTATTATTATTATATATATATAAAAAAAACTTTTTAACAAGTGGAAAGGAGCAGAACTGCCTCAGACATTTATTTTGTGAATAGATTTTGATGACAATGTTTTAATAATAATTAAAAGAAAATCTAATAAAGTGTAAAGTAACAGGATTAAATCAAAACTACCATTAATTAAGATTAATCGCTTGAACCCAGAGCTTCCATTTGCAACCCGCTTCATATATAATTGAAGTATGTCCCAGATTATCTTCATTAAACGCCTCATTGGCCTAGTTTCCCTCCTTTACATCTCCACAGCTGGACTTAAACTAACAAACAGCCCGTCCCTTAGTTTATAATTAAACCCCAAAGTCCCAAGGAAATTCAGGCTGAAGGAATCCCATTTCACGAGGAATGAATAAAACACAAGTGTCAGAGAGACTGAGGAATGTCTTCTGGAGCAATAAAGCTCTGCCAGGACCGGACGTCGAGCCCTCGTCGCCCACGTTTCAGCCATAATAATGCGACAGAGTCATTCTGTCTTCGCAATCCTCAGTAATTCAGTCCCTTCCTCAGACCCAGATGTGTGTCTGGACAGACGGGGCCAATATAAACAGGCCTGTTAGGTGTCCAGTTTGTCTTATTCAATGCTCTCTATCAGACTCATTTCCCGTCTGGGTCACTGCAAGCCTCGGGGGCTTCAGAAAGAGGGTCCCATTGTCTGATAGTAAGTACAAATGACCGGCTGCACTTAACTTTTGACTTGATTGAGTGGATTGGATTCGTTCAATTACTAGGAGATGAGTGATGAAATCCTGAAGATAAGCACTCAGAATTATCATCATCAGTCAGAGCCAGTGTGTTTAACAGATTAAAGTTGCAGCATCATCAAGGTCAGATGGGTTCCAGACAGGTAGAGCTTTTTGTAACCAGACGTTTGACTCTCGGCTTATAGTTTTATCTTCAACACAGGCTCATTGTGAAAATGTACCACCGTCTACATTTCTGGAGAGCGAAAATTATGTAGCCAGAGGTATGTCTGGCTGCATTTCGTCTTTCATACAAAGATATGACACCTCCGACGGCTTCTGTTTCTTATTGCGTTTACCAGTTTATCCCTTACCTCCATGTGAATGGCTTTTCTGCGGTGACCAGTTTGTCCAGTGGCTCGACCACATGCTCTGAAGTTAGGGAAAGGGTGATCGGGTCAGTCGGTGCTTTTGAAAACACTGTGGGTTGGGTCAACTTCACGCCACATACAAAACAATTTTGTGATTTTTAAAATTATGTGTTTTTTAACTATTAGTTTTATTTATTATGACACTGTTATACACCATTTCTTTTCAATAGGTTAAAGTTATTTTAAAAAGACTGTTGAAATAAAAGAAATCAATCATTTATCTTACTTATTATAATATTTAGAAGCCATGTGCACTCACTGACAGGTAAAGGCTGATTCCTCTCTCTCTCTCTCTCTTTAAAGTTGCAGTATTGGCATGACATTTACAGGATTGTCAAAGCATTTTAGATATGTATAAAGTATGTTATATATTAACATCATTATATTAATAAAATATACAGGAAATGGAATAAAAAAGGATTAAAAAGAATAAAAATGATTGCTAAAAGATTATAATAATTACTATAATAAAAAGTGTAGGTTATTTAAATAGGGCAAATTAGTTGATTTCTCAACATGGGCTCATTCTGAAAACGTAGTCCTATGCATGTTTCTGGAGACCGCACATTATGTAGTCAGAGGTACGTATGGCTGCGTTTCATTTCTTAAACGAACGCTATGGGGCGGTGTGACGCTGTTCCTTTTCGCGCTTACCAGCGGACCGATTGCCTCCGTATGGACGACTTTCCCGCTGCAGTCAGTTTGTCGCGTTAGCTCGCGGTGTTCGTCGGCGGACTTGAAACGCAGAGAGGAGTTGACCACGATGACGGGGTTCGAGTCCGGTGAAGAACAGTTCCAGAAAGCAGGTGAGACAAAAACAGAATCCAAAAAATAAAATAAACCAGTAAATAACAGGGTAGGAATGTGGTAAAATCTGAAAACGTGGTAAAAATGAGATGAGGGCTTTTCTTTTTTTTCTAAATGCTTTTGAAAATTGTTGGTTGGGTTTAGGGAAGCGTGTGGGCGGGTCAGTCGATAACATTTTGGTTGGGTTTAGGGAAGGAGGAGGGTGGGTCAGTCGATTGGTCGGTCAATCAGTCATTCAGTCAGCCAAACAGTCAGCTGACAGCGGCATCTAGTGGGTTTATGCGAGAACAGCAGGCACGAACGGCACTCGTGAGAGAAATTTGAGATCTCAAAATGCGTACACAGCGGCCTCTTGCGGATTCGCGAAAAAACAAAAAGTGCAAAAATACGTATCTCCCGGGACGTATTTCACGGCCTCCAGAAACGTACACGGGACTACATTTTCAGAATGAGCCTGGGTTGTAATTTCCATACCTGTCAACCCTCCTGTTTTTCCCGGGATTCTCCCGTATTTTACAGTTCTATCCCGCTACCATCCCGTAAATGTATTTTCCCGTATTTCTCCCGTATTTTTAGTCGTTCTCCGACAGATGTCAATAAACATTAAAGAGACGATCCTCCCTATACGCAACCCATACCGCCGCACCACCAGGGGGCGCCCCTTGCTCTTAAATCTGTTGGAATCTGTCTGTGCTTTGGTTTTATTTAGACACGAAACACTCTGAAATAAACATAAAAACGGCGGGATTCCCTTTCCTTTTCATTACAGGTGCCGTCGCTCCTCCTATGCAATTCTCAAAACAGTCATAAAGCGGTGCGTGAATTTCAGCTGACGCGTCCGTAGTGATAAACAGACGCTGTTTCCCTAACGGATTCTGTACACTCGATTAGAAGCAGAGCAAAAGAGGATACTGGGTTTTGTGTTTGTGTTTGAACAGACATATACACATAATTAATAATAATAACATCTAAAGATGTCGATCTTGATGAGGTTTTTTTTTCAAACACAACTAATTTTTTCCTAAATGAGCATAAAACTTTAGGTAAGCAATCGAATGCTTTCATTATAACTATATATGTAAACTTCTTTTATTTATAACAGTGACACCTCTGTTATTTAATGTAATCAAACAAAAAATCTAAATAAATGAGATTCATTCACCGCTCTTTATTCATAATGTGTAAGTTATACAGTGAGGAAAAGATTAATAAGATTTGATAACTTGATCCTATTTCTTTATAACAGCTAATTTTAATAAGCTAAACTGTTTGCTAATGTATACTAAATTTTCTTTTGTAAATAATACTAGAAAAAAAATATTACTGACTGTTTAACTGTTTATTTACTGTGAAACAGCTCCAGAAGGACATATTTAATAATAATAATAATTATTATTATTATTTTTTTGTCGGGGGGGGATGGGGGTAATCCCTTATTTTCACATCCCAATGTTGACAGGTATGGTAATTTCTAATGTTGTACAAATATTTTGCAGCCAATATATTTTGTTCTCTCTGAGTATATAGTAAAGTTTATCCAGGTCTATACACAAATATTTTTATCCAAAATATTATTTTTATTTCTCTGTGCAGTCAGCTGTGAAAAGGTAATGCAAAAATTGCACACAAATAGCAGAAACTGAAAGTGAAAGTACAACCCCAAATCCCGGATATTTTAGGAGATTCAGAAACGAACGACAAACAGAACCAGCAGTAGGAAACGTGCAGAGCGAGTGAATATTTCACTGGTTAATCAATCGATAAGGTTTAGTTTTCTTGGATAAATAATTATAATAATAATAGTATTATCCATGTGTCACCACCAAATATGCTTGGACGGTAGTTGATATACCTGTGTGGACTGTCCATGTGAAGTCTATGTGTGGGAAGCACTGCTTTAATCAGCTGCATAGTGAAGTGTTAAGGGAAGAATAAACCAGAGCTGACGGTTTTCAGATCGTAAACTTTAGCCACATTATTAACCCAGATGCTGTAAGCGAAGGCTAAACCAGCATGAGAAATCAAATGCAGGCAAGCCACTAATTATACAAGAAACGGCACAGAGCCTCTGCCAAAAATACTAATCTAATTTGTGAATGGGAGCATGACACAGGATGAGCTAAAAATAGGGCCATCGGGATATTTTCTCATCTGCCATAGGAAAAGGAAGCTTTCTTTTTGAGTCACTTCTGAAATGGACTCAAGATGTCAGCGTGAAATGCAGTCGATGAATAAGGCATTGTGTGCGTGTGAGGGTTTCTTCTTGAGTGAGCATATATCGAGTTACGCGTGGAGTGGGGGAATTAAAACCACTTTGAGTTTTTGCTTTGGTTTCATTCATAAAAATGTGATGCACCTGGGTTACTTTCAGTTTCAGATGGTGCATGAGGAAAAACAACAGCTTCATGGTGTATTAATATAGAATAATGTGCTGATTGTAGAATCAAATGCGTGGCAGGAAAGGGACTAAACCGTATTTGAGTGGTTAGTTATGTTTTATGAGTCAAGAATCACTATCGCAATTTCTTGAGAGTTGAGGTCAGTGATCTGAACTTAGCTCATAACACTAGACTTCAGCCGTCCCACATAATTTGTACACTATTAATGCTTGATACTGTGTGTCTGGTTTATAGGCTCTACCATTTTTGGAGTAGTTAACAGGCTCAAGCATTTAGCTTTTTCGGCACTAGAGTGTGTGTATTCACAACAAACAAAAGCATTTTTTTAGCCCCTTTCACACAGTGATACTGGTAAATATTCATTCACACATCAAGTCCAAAATACCGGTAAATTCTGACATCATTAACCAGAAACGGCCTCTAAATGACTGTGCTTGTATTTGTAAACATAATAGGGATCAGGCTTTTGTTGATGGTTTCACTTTTGTTTATAGCTTTAGCATTCATGCAGCTGCTTTTGTCCAGAGACATCCAAAGGCAGATGCGCTAACCGCAGCTAAAAGACTACATTACAAGTTATGTGGATGGATAAGTATTGTGAACAACTTCGATGTAAGTATTTGGAGGAACACTTGCTTGTTGAGATATACATTTGTTTATATGCTAGCACTCACTGGAACACGAGCACCACGCAGTTGAACGCAGGTAATATATCATAAGCATTTTATTGATCATTTTTTCCACAGTTGGTATTAATAATGAACATAGAAGCATTATCCGATTAGCATCTAGCGGCTAAATGTTTCTGGAAAAGACATTGTGAACACTTGACATTGTGAATGCGTCGGAATGTTCTGATTGGTTAGAGTAGACGTCTCACGTCAGCGCGTTCGAATTTGGGAATTCGCTCTTTCCGGCAATATTCCTTCTGCGTTCACACAGAGCAGTATTCCGGCATATTACCAGTAATGGTACAACTTCTCTTTCCGGAAAATTGCCAGAACGTATCTACCGGTATTTTCACACATGATCCCTTTCCCGAAAATTGCTGGTAATTTTGTATGTCTGTATGTGTGAAAGGGGCTAGTGTTTACGTTTTGACAGAGTGTGAGTTTTATGCACAAAATACAGTCATATGTACCCACACCATATTTCTCGGTTCTCTAAAATTGATCCCGGGGCACATTTTCCCATTGAGCCTGTGTTGGAATTTTTTTATTCATCCGATTAAGATTGTGACCCTGTGGATTAAAAACAGGTGGAAGATTTACACTAAATAAGAGTGGCATTTAGATGCCAGCATTTGAGTTTGTTTTGTTGGGCTTGTAAGTGACCTTTTTGCATTGAAAACGTTTCTTTCTGTTTTTTTTTTCACCCTACATTATAGGGCACCAATTTAAACCATTTTTCAAGATTTAATATAAATCTTTTGTGTCTCCAGAACGTGTCTGTAAAGTTTCACCCTTAAAATATCTGGGAAATGTGAGCTGTTTTAACATTGTAGCTGTTTTTGTTGCCTGTGCCTTTAATGCAAATGAGCTGGTTCTCCCCGCCCACCATTCCCACGTGCATGTCAGAGCCGAAGCCTTCACGTAGACAAACAGCTCAGTGACAGACGAGAATGAAGCAGACCTCCCTTACTACAGTAAGAACTTTCACAACGGTTATTTGATATATTTGAGTTAATTTAAGCCTTTCTTTAGCAATTAAGTCATACACACAATGTTGTTATAAAGTCTGGTCGCGTGCATGCGCGCACACATACATACACGCTAGCTTTGCACGGTTTTTGCACGGCAAACGTGACAGGATACTCGTTAATATCTACTGCTGTATGGACATTGTTATGTTAATGTACAAAATAAACCTGATTTAAGTCCACAAACCGGGATCTAATCGTCTCCTTTCATAACTGTATTGACAGTATGCGGCTGTGGTGATGAATTACGTAGCAACTTTATTATCTTTTTTTGCAAGCATGCACTGTTTTAAAAACGTTTTAAACTTGTGAAAGTCATTTGTGATCACATTTGATGATGATTGATGATCACGGAAAGCTGAACAGATCTTTTAATCCCAGGTGCTGTCTCACATCCTGTCTTGTGGATATGATTATATGCGTCACTACGGAGACATGTTAATAAGCATCTGTCAATCAAATCGGTGGGCGGGGAAACCGCACTCCTACGTCAAGTTGCGGTTGGCCTCAAAATGGCAGGGATTTGGATGCTATTTTCAGGTCAGGAAATAAAGATAAGAGACTTATTGTGTTTAAATTAATTTAATATGACAATGTACACACGATACCTACACACAGTTCTGTCCAAACAGCTTCCAAAAGTTGATTTTCATCATAGATTCAATATTTCTCTTCTCCTTTTTTAATGAATAAAGGCTGATCATAGATTTCGCGCAGCTGTGAGGTTATAAATCATGAGCCTTCTCTGAACTGAATCAGAAGGTTTCTTTCTGAACATCAACAAAAAGGGAGAAAAACACAATAACATGTTTTCTTTGTGTCAGATGAATTTCCCAGACTAATGATCTGTGCAGACGAACATATGGCAATAACAGAGGCTTGAGTGCCATCACCAGAATAAAGAAAACTCCAGATCTTTTCATCAGATTTAGCAGATTTACTGGTTAAGGCTCTTGATCTTGTGAACCGTCGGTTGCTGGCTGGATCCGCATTGTGGCACGACATGCAACATTATCCTTCTGATCAAGACACTGAGCTCAGAGCAGTTCAGTCTGCTCTGAAAATTATAACTCTTCACTCTTCATTTGTTATTTATCAAAGTGCATTCAGGGTTTTGGTTCAGACCTTACATTTCAATGTAATGTTAATTTAAAAAGAACCAATTAAAATGTATAATGTGTTGGATTTATGACAGGGAGCAAAAATTAAGTAGTTTGAAAGTGACTTAACATAGTTTTATAACAGCATTTAATTCATTTGTGCTTATTTCACGAACTGTTAACAACCAATAACGCACATTAAGATGTGTTAGATTATCCATAGATTACTCTAAATCAAGATAGCTTAAAAAATACTGTTAAGGCATTCTTTTTCCTCAATCAATTCAATCCATCTTTATTTCTATAGCGCTTTTATAATGTAGATTGTGCCAAAGAAGCTTAACATAGAAGTTCTAGTATACTGAAAGTGTGTTGGTCCAGTCTTCAGAGTTTATGACCAGTTCAGTGTGGGTTAATTTTCACTGCTGAAAGTCCAACACTGAAGACCATATCCATCGATGTGCAGCTCCACAAGTCCCAAAACCAAACAAGCCAGTGGCAAGGAACAAACTTCACCAGTTGACTAAAGTGAAGGAAATAAACCTAAATAGAAACCAGGCTCAGTTGGACACGACTATTTCTCCTCTGGCCATACTTCTTGTGCAGAGCTGCAGTCTAGGCGCCGGGTGCTGGAGAACGCTGGACGACCAGCGTGGAGAAGCTGCAGGTGTGAGTAGGTCACCAGCGGCTGTTCAGGCTGGCCCACGGGATCAACGTGGAGACTCATCTCTCACTGCGGTCTTTCAGGAATCAGTCTCATGCTCTCCACTCCTCCACGACCACCACAGCACAAACTCAGGATACGGCCTGGTCTAGGATTATGGAGACCTTGGGATAATGAAAAACAGACTAACATAAGTGCAGATGCTGTTCAAACTATAATGTCTTTGGGAAGTGTTGTCAGCTCCGGTTGCCCAAATTATGCAGCATAACAATTCTTTAGAGCATAAGGATTTCAACAGCATTTGTGTTTTATGTGTATGCTAGTACAAAAGGATGTGTCTTTAATCTAGTTTTAAACTCACAGGATGTGTCTGTCCCCCGAATTGTGCTAGAAAGGCTGTTCCAGAGTTTAGGTGCCAGATATGGGTATCAAATTACATTAAGACAACACTCTTCAGCCAGTCCTTACATCATATTCTCATTCAATACCTCAATACAGAACAATATGTTGCTGAATGAAAGTGAAAGAACCGAACTGCAGTTAAAGTCAAAAGATTAAAAATGAAACCCCGGAAGTTTCATGAAACTCCGGAGGAAATGTGGATAGGTTGGTGACGCAATGACGTTAATCAGTCTGTGTGCTATAACATGTAAAACAGGATCATAAAAGGAACATTCAAAAAGCAACTCATGTAAACACCATCATATTACTGTCTTTCTCAGATTAAGGCAAATATTTTAATCAGTTCAATTAAAATATATAAAATATGGATTGATGTATGCTTTAAACCAATTATATTGTGTTCAATTAAAATCATTAAAGACATTTTTGTTTAATAAAAGATTTTTCTAGAGTCATTCACCATAATTTTGTGGCTCAAAAGTATCGTTTTAAAAGTATTGATTTAGCACTGGTAACGAAATAACCCCAAACGATACCCAACCCTAGTCAGGAACGATGAAACAGGCGTTGGTTAAGGCAGTCAAGTAACATTCAATAAACGAAGAATCAGGCAGTCAGCAACAGTAAGACAATCAGAATCCACACTCAGAACTGTTTGAAATCAAAACAAGACTTCGCACTGAGTCTCTAAACTGAGCCAGTATTTAAGCACCATGATGATTGCTATCAGGTACTACGTAATCAGTGCCAGGCATGGGGTTAATATTCGGGAGATGAGTACTTCTGCTGGTTGGTGAAGAGATATAATGGGACCGAACTGGTGACAGTAGGTAACATTTGTATGATATTTAAAAGGGGACCAATGCAATGTTGAAAGAACTGGAGTAATATGATTATATTTCTTTGTCTAGAAAGCACTCTAGCAGCTGCACTCTAGCAGATAATGAAAAACAGACTAACATAAGTGCAGATGCTGTTCAAACTATAATGTCTTTGGGAAGTGTTGCCGGCTCCGGTTGCCCAAATTAATGCAGCCTAACAATCCTTTCGAGCATTAGGATTTCAACAGCATTTTTGTTTTATGTGTATGCTAAAACAAGACTTTGCACTGAGTTGCTAAACTGAGCCAGTATGTAAGCACCATGATGATTGCTATCAGGTACCACGGAATCAGTGCCAGGCATGGGGTTAATATTCGGGAGATGAGTACTTCTGCTGGTTGGTGAAGAGATATAATGGGACCGAACTGGTGACAGTAGGTAACATTTGTATGATTTTTAAAAGGGGACCAATGCAATGTTGAAAGAACTGGAGTAATATGATCATATTTCTTTGTTCTAGAAAGCACTCTAGCAGCTGCACTCTAGCAGATAATGAAAAACAGACTAACGTAAGTGCAGATGCTGTTCAAACTATAATGTCTTTGGGAAGTGTTGCCGGCTCCGGTTGCCCAAATTAATGCAGCCTAACAATCCTTTCGAGCATTAGGATTTCAACAGCATTTTTGTTTTATGTGTATTAGGGCTGTAACGATACGCGATATGAAACCGAAATCGCGACACTAAGATCCACGATCCTGTGTCGCGATGTGATAAGGAAGAATCGCGACACACCCGTGACTAACTTTTCAATCATGTTCGCCTTCCTGCAAAAGTTGAGCTAGTTGAAGAAGAACGTGAGGAAACATGGCAACTAACCCAGAGATTGCGGACCCTCCCTCTTCATATAAGTCAGCAGTATAGCAACATTTCGGCTACCCAGTGGAGATAAAGGATGACAATTGCTCGACAAGACCCACACAATATGCCGTAAGTGCTTTAAGTGACAGGCAACACAACCAACATACAGATGATACGTAAAGTACAGAATACGTAAAGAGGCTGTGATAGATTGGAAGATCAGCATATTAAAAGTTCCCGTGACAACAGACAACGAAACATTGCCAATGCTGTCGAAGCGGCCGGTTTTTTTAACCGCATATAAGATGCTTTGCTCACACTGTTAATCTGGCTGCACATAGAGGGATGGGCGTTCACCAGATGTCCCGACTTTAATATGGGGTTCTCTGAAACTATGAATATTTAACTTTAATTTTATTTAGGCTATTTTATTTAGGCCTACGAAACCAACACAATCTCACGGCAACTTGTGTTTTGGCGCTGAAGCATATAGCGCGCTTGTTTTGAAGCGCATCACCGCAAAGGTTATTCATTAGTTCTTCATTTAGTTTTTCATTTAGTTCTGTTTGTTTTTCAACAGTATTTTGTTACAAAAAACAGAAGTGTTATAGCTTTGGCTATTTATTTATTTCATATTTGGCTATTTATAGTTAATAATTTGCATGGTTAATCTTGTTCTTTGGTGTTCAGTTTATAAAGATTTTTCAAATGTTATTTAATGAAAAATATTGTTTAAAAAAAAAAAGTTTCCCACCCCTCACGAAAAAAAATCGTGATACGAATCGAATCGTGGGTCAAAAATCGTGATACGAACCGAATCGTGGGTTTGGTGTATCGTTACAGCCCTAATGTGTATGCTAAAACAAGACTTCGCACTGAAGTATTTAAACACAACGATGATTGCTATCAGGAGCCACGTAATCAGTGCCAGGCATGGGGTTAATATTCGGGAGATGAGTACTTCTGTTGGTTGGTGAAGAGATATAATGGGACCGAACTGGTGACAGTAGGTAACATTTGTATGATATTTAATAGGGGACCAATGCAATGTTGAAAGAACTGGAGTAATATGATCATATTTCTTTGTTCTAAAAAGCACTCTAGCAGCTGCATTTTAAACCAGATAAAGTTTGTTAATAAGGCCTGCAGGGCAACTGTCTAGTAACGCCCTACAATAGTCTAACCGAGAGATTATATTTGTGAAACACAAACTGTCACGGTTGATGGGTCTGCGCGTTCCTTTTGTATGTGTGTGTG
>CAIGQQ010029784.1:1185169-1211999 GCA_903798035.1 Danio albolineatus
ATCTATCTATCTATCTATCTATCTATCTATCTATCTATCTATCTATCTATCTATCTATCTATCTATCTATCTATCTATCTATCTATCTATCTATCTATCTATCTATCTATCTATCTATCTATCTATCTATCTATCTATCTATCTATCTATCTATCTATCTATCTATCTATCTATCTATCTATCTATCTATCTATCTATCTATCTATCTATCTATCTATCTATCTGCAATATCACACTCATAGCAATGCGATATGGCTGTATATCAGCACTGATGGGAGGCTTGCCTTAGTGAAACTTAAATAAGGAGTCAGTTGAGGAGTGAACTGTTCCTTTAAGAAACACCCAATTGAAACTTTAAGCAAGTTGCATGTAAACTGCTGAAACACTGCTCACGGCCTGTTTTTACTTCATAATCTGATGTAAAAGAATCTGGCGAGCACTAATCTGATTGGACAACATTAAGCTTCTTTTTCAGTCGGTCTGGATTCAGACACTGGTGCTTACCAGTGTTTCTGAGGGGAAAACAAATAGTTTTTTATATCATTTTCTGTGCTGAGAAAGATTCGGTTTGACCAGAGATTAAATAATTTTAGCTTTTAGCTTGGTTTTTGAGTTGTGCTTGTGATTTTGGATAAGCAGAAAGTCTACGGGTCAAATGAGAAGGCGGCGTTTATACAGCAAAACGTCCTATGCATATTTAGAAGAAAAATCATTTGATGACATAAAAAAACTGTATGTAAGGATCAAAATACTCATGGTTTGTCAGTTTTAATCATTATTCTTTGCCAGTATATTTTAAAACACTAGGATTTATTCACCTGTCAGCAAGGTTTAATCATTTTAAAAAAGGTAATGATTTTAAAATATATTTATATAAACATAAAACTATTAACAATTGTACAAGTACTTATTATTTAATTTAACAGGGCTGAATTACTATGTTGTTTCATTCAAAATATATCTTTATAACTATATATTTCTTTGTGAATCACAATGGAACTGAACTCTTGCTAGTTATTAGACACACTGATATACTATATGGATGAAGGCAAAATTATTAGGCAATTAATATTATAGCATTGACTAATTCATTAATTTTCTTTTCGGATTAGGTACTTTATTAATCTGGGTTCGCCACAGCGGAATGAACCGCCAACTTATCCAGAATATGTTTGACGCAGCGGATGCCCTTCCAGCTGCAACCCATCTCTAGGAAACATCCATATACACTCATTCACACTCACACACTACTGACAATTTAGCCTACCCAATTAACCTAGACTGTGGGGGAAACCGGAGCACTCGGGGGAAACCCACGCGAACGCAAGGAGAACATGCAAATCCACACAGAAACGCCAACTGACCCAGCTGAGGCTCGAACCAGCAACCTTCTTGCTGTGAGGCGACAGCACTACCTACTGCGCCAATGCGTCGCCGTTATTATAACATTGTAATTTAATTTTAAAGTGATGAAATAAAATGGAGTAAAAATATATATTATTAAACAATTATATCAACTTTTTGATTTTGTGGCAAGCAGTCATGTTATAAGAATCCTCCCATCATTCATTTGGTCTTTCCTTCGTTCCTCACTTCATTCGTTAGCTCATTCATTCGGTCATATTTTTGTTCCTTCCTTCGTTAGGTCTTTTGTTCATTCATTTATTTGTTCCTTCCTTCCTTAGTTTGTTCTGTCCTTCCTTGAATACTTCCTTTATTCACTTGGTCCTTCCTTCGTTCCTCCCTTCATTTTTTCGCTCATTAATTTATTCGTTCATTCATATTTTTGTTCCTTCCTTCATTAGGTCCTTTGTTCATTTCTTCATTCGTTCCTTCCTTCCTAAGTTTGTTCAGTCCTTCCTTGAATTCTTCCTTCATTTATTTAGTGTTTCCTTCATTCCTCACTTCATTCATTCGCTCATTAATTTGTTTGTTCGTTTGTTCATTCATTCATTCATTCATTCATTTATTAGTTCGTTCGTTTATTCATTAATTCGTTCGTTTGTTCATTCGTTCATTCATTCGTTCATTCATATTTTTGTTCCTTCCTTCATTAAGTCCTTTATTCATTCATTTGTTCCTTCCTTCCTAAGTTTGTTCAGTCCTTTCTTAAATCCTTCCTTCCTTCATTAAGTCTTTTGTTCATTAATTCATTTGTTCCTTATTTTTCTTAGTTTGTTCAGTCCTTCCTTGAGTAATTCCTTCATTTACTTGGTCCTTCCTTTGTTCCTCCCTTCATTCATTTGCTCATTTGTTTATTCATTCGTTCATTCATTTGTTCATTCATATTTTTGTTCCTTCCTTCCTTCCTTCCTAAGTTTGTTCAGTCCTTTTCATTGAATCCTTCCTTCATTTATTTGGTTTTTCTATCGTTCCTCCCTTTATTCGTTCTCTCATTCATTCATTTGGTCGTTTATTCATTCATTTATTCATTCATTCATTCATTCGTTTCTTCATATTTTTGTTCCTTCCTTTATTAGGTCTTTTGTTCATTCATTCATTTGTTCCTTCCCTCCTTAGTTTGTTCAGTTCTTCCTTGTATCCTTCCTTCATTAGGTCTTTTGTTCATTCATTTATTTGTCCTTCCTTCTTTAGTTTGTTCAGTCCTTCCTTGAATCCTTCCTTCATTCACTTGCTCCTTGCTTCGTTCCTCCTTCCTTCATTCGTTCGCTCATTCGTTCATATTTTTGTTCCTTCCTACATTAGGTTCTTTGTTCATTCATTCATTTGTTTCTTCCTTCCTAAGTTTGTTCAGTCCTTCCTCGAATCTTCCCGTCATTCATTTGGTCCTTCCTTCTGTTGTACACTGTTTTCGTTCATATTTTTGTTCCTTCCTTCATTAGGTCCCTTGTTCAGTCATTCATTCATTCATTCATTCATTCATTCATTCATTCATTTATTTATTCTTTCTTTCTTTCTTTCCTTCATTCCTTCCTTCCTTAGTTTGTTCTGTCCTTCCTTCATTCACTTGGTCCTTCATCATTAGTTCGGTCCTTCCTTCATTCGGTCCTTCCTTCCATTCCTTGTCCGGTCCTTTCTTCCATTCTTCATTCATTCCGTTCAGTGATTGTTTAAGGCTCTTGGTGATTTCAGTCATCATACAGTCGACGTCCTTCATTTTCTAATCAGTGACATACAGTCTATTAAAGACTCTGGGCATTTTGGACATTTTCTTGGACATGTTTAATGCTTCTAAAACGTTTTCTGCAATTATAAAGCACCCCTGGTCGTGAGGTTGTTCAGTATGATGCGATTTTACTTTCTATGTGTTAGGGTTAGGGTTAGACAATCCCCATAGACAAGAAAGAAATAGGGTAGTGACTGCAGGTTGAAGGAAAAAAAAGTACAGATACAGGATTAAAAATATACTCGAGGGAAAAGTAAAAGTACACATTTTTAAAACGACTTCGTAAATTACAATTCCTGAGAAAAACTACTCAATTACAGTAATTTGAGTATTTGTAATTTGTTACTTCACACCACTGCTCTCAACCTTATAACATGGGTTCAGTACAGTAGTTCTCATGCTCCCCTGATAGTGTTGTAGAACGTGACTGAATAAGACGGACATTCAACACACAATTAGTCACAAGAGACGGCTCTGAATGCAAAACAGGGCCGTAATGTGCAGTTCTTAAGTAAACTAGACTTTCTGCCGATGGTCAAACGTCTGGCTATGCAACATTAGGTCTGTCAGAGGGGGCAAAATTCCAGACATCCACAAACGAATCCCTGCAGGGCGGACTTTACAAACGCTGCATTGTTGCTCTTCTCTTTCATCTGGATGAGCTTTCTTTATTTGTTTGTCAAGCATCAAATGGTGCTTGTTTGTGTTTTTCTGATGTCCCGTCTCCTCTATCTCCAAACATTACCTGTGTTGTTTCTGCCCTAATGTGTGTTTGGGTTGTGCGTTCTGCTGGCGCTTTGTTTTCTAATGCGTTGATGTTGGACATTCCTTGTTTTTTCTGTGCTCTGACCTCAGGTTTTAATTTTCTGTCATGTGATTGCCTGTGTGTAAAGGAGGTACGTACGTAAGAAGGACAGATCTATCCCATCTTGACTTTAACACAGGTCATGAAACTTCCGGAAAGTCAGGGAAATTTTAGTCATGGAATGTCAGGTTTTTTTTGTTTGTCGCATTAAATTTTAGTTTTCTGTTGTTGAAATGTAATTTTCTGTTATTTTGCATTGTTTTATACCTGTTGCTATGTTTTGGTATTTTTTTGTAGCTATATACAGCTCTATTTTACAGCTGTCATGCCCCTGTTTTTGAATCTTTTCTGCCGTCTTGTGATTGAATAATGCGTAGGTTAGTGTATGCTCCGTTCAGCCCTTTGTGTTTGTCAGCTTTGCATTTAATTAAAGAATCATTAAGCTAAACTACCTGACAAAAGTCTTGTCAGCGATCCCAGTTGTAAAAGCAAAAAATAATATCTTGACTTCTAGTTGATAATTTGGAAAAGTGGCAGAAGGTAGATGTTTCAGATGAATCACCTGTTGAACTGCCCACCGATCATCACTAAAATCGCAGAAGACCTATTGGAACATGTATGGACCCAAGATTCTGTCAGAAATCAGTCAAGTTTGGTGAAGGTAAAATCATGGTTTGGGGTTACGTGCAGTATGGGGGTGTGTGAAAGTGGATGGCAACATCGACAGCCTGAAGTATCAAGACATTTGTGCTGCTCATTACATTACAAACCACAGGAGAGGGCAGATTCTCCAGCAGGATAGCGCTCCTTCTCATACTTCAGCCTCCATTTCAAAGTTCCTAAAGCAAAGAAGGTCAAAGTGCTTCAGGATTGGCCTGCCCAGTCACCAGAAGTGAACATTATTGAGCATGTCTGGGGTAAGATGTAGGAGGAGGCATTGAAGATGAATTTGAAGAATCCTGATGAACTCTGGGAGTCCTGCAAGAACGCTTTCTTTGCCATTCCAGATGACTTTATTAGTAAGTTATTTGAGTCATTGCAGAGATGTATGGATGCAGTCCTCCAAGCTCATAGGAGTCATACACAATATTAATTCTTCTTCCACTGCACCATGACTTTATATTCTGTACTGTACATTATTTCTGTTAAGTGACAAGACTTTTCTCTAAGCAAAGTCAGACTTTACTGTCCTAATTAAATAATTAAAAATCAAGCCACGATCATATTTTATTTTGGTAAAATTAGCGTAATCTTGAGGCCTTTGCCTTTCATATAAGCCACTTCTGATACCAAATGATCAACTAGAAGTCAAGTTATTATTTGTTGTTCCTAAAACTTGGATAGACTTTTGTCAGATAGTGTATTATAGTATGGCTCAGAACAATTTTTAATTTTTTTTTGTGGCAAGTAGCATTTTAATATGTGGGATAAAGTACATCAAGGCGGTTGTAATCACTGAATAAAGCAGGTTTGTTGGCAGCTGTTGTATAAGACTGAAGGACTTTATTCTGCCTGGATGTACTTTATCCCACTTGTTACATGACTGCTTGCCACAATAAAAAAAAAAGTCTGACAAAAGCATTGTTCTGAGCCATAATATTTTATTGTTATCGGGGAATAACATACCTTGGAATGTCCTGACTGACCAATCAGAATCAATCAATCAATCAATCAATCAATCAATCAGTTTCCATATTTTGTGATTCACAAGTGTTTTGTGTGTATTTACGGTTGTGAATTGCATTATGGGATCTCTGCTCTGTCCACTTATGATGTTGAAAATTCCAATGCAGTTAAACAAAGAGACTTTTGTTGACATTTTAGTAGCTTGAATTATAATACAATGTATATAATATAGAGAAATAAGTCTGTAAAAATAACAAAATGTACTGCCAGTTTATTCCAATGTTTTTGCACTGTAATATACAACACCAACCCCAAAAAAATATATCACTTAAACCATTAAAAATGTTAAAAAGTCACTTTTTCCAGGTTAAAAGTTGTTGGAAGAAAGATCAAGGTCCCATATTGCAATTCAAAAACATGAAAATACACAAAATACAGAATTTTTTTTTTACAGTGTAGTCATTTCACAAGAGTGGTTTGTTTTTGCTATGATTAGATCTCATGGAAATCATCACAATTTGTTCTTTGTGTAAAGCTGCTTTGACACTATCTACATTGTAAAAGTGCTACAGGAGTAAAGGTAACTTGAAAAGACTTGATAGAAATTCAGCCCTGAAAGTCAGGGAATTTGATATTTGCCATTTAATTCTCTCCTGACCGTTTGTCGAGATCTTCATTCTTCTCGTCTGTAAGGATATGTGTATTGTTGGTTTGCTCTGCTTTTGCCGGCTGCTGTTTCGGGGAGTCATGGGTCAGTTTTGTGCACATGGTCTGATTTAGCGTCACACCTCCGCTGTATAGTCTGACTCAGGGCACAAAAATTCCTAACAATAAATGTAATGTCCCAGAAGCCTTATATACATACTAATAATAAAGGTGCACAAATACCCCGCAGTGTTTATATGTGTCCCCCTCAGCAGTAATCGGTGGGGAGCTTTTTCCACTCAAAATAATTAGTTTTCCTTTCTAAGAATATCCCTGTTGGATTTGTGGGAACAACTGGAAAATGCTTTACAGAGAAAAAGCATGAATCAACTAAAATCAAACATGTACTTATTTGTGAAAGTGTGAAATTAGTACACTTGCGTAAGAAGCATTTATTTCTTAGCTTGCTCGAAACATGTACTATCACCGGCCACTTTATTAGGTATACATTACTGGAACCTGGTTGGACCCCCTTTGGCCTTCAGAACTCCTGTTCTTAGCTGACTGGAGTGGCACCCGGTGTGGTATTCTGCTGCTGTAGCCCATCTGCCTCAAGGTTTGACTTGTTGTGCGTTCAGAGATGTTCTTATGCATACTGTTTACTGTTGTCTTTCTGTCAACTGGAACCAGTTTGGCCATTCTCCTCTGGCCTCTGGCATCAACAAGGCATTTGCGCTCACAGAACTGCCGCTCACTGCATATTTTCTCTTTTTCAGACCATCCTCTGTAAATCTTAGAGATGGTTGTGCGTGAAAATCCCAGTAGATCAGCAGTTTCTGAAATACTCAAACCAGCTCGTCTGGCACCAACAACCATGCCACGTTCAAAGTCACTTAATTCTTAATCTGCAGCAGATCGTCTTGACTATGTCTACATGCCTAAATTAGTTGCTGTCGTATGATTGGCTGATAAAAAAAATGGTGTCAACGAGCAGTTATACCTAATAAAGTGGCCGGTGAGTGTATTTTTTTTTTTCATTCATTTGTTATTTTTTATTCTTTCAATAAAAAAACTACTAATAATAATGAACAAAATATATCAATAAGCCAATTATTCATATATTTGATCCTCAGGCTAAACTATCAGCAACAAAATTACTTAAGACATTATTGCTCAGTGGCCAAAATTAGCATGGATATTTTATTTACTGCATCAAAATGTTTACCAAATATAAGATGTTTTTACCCCCATTTTTTATTATATTACTAAATGTGAAAACAGTCTTACAGCACTTCTCACAAAACATCCAGTGGTGGATAGAGTGCTGAAAAATCGTGCTGAAAAATCAAGTCAAAGTACCATTACTTGCCCAAAAATGTAGTACAAAAGTATCTGTTGTAAATATTACTCAAAGTATGAATAAGAAGTAGCCTTTTTAAAAGTACTCAGTGAGTATTACGCTGTGAAAAGTTGATGCGTTAATTTGTGCATGTGTGAAAGTGTAGCATTCTTTAGTGTATTTAGTTATTGCTTAAGGTCATTTGGTAAATTTAGTCATCATACAGTAGACATCCGCCATCTCATTAGTGATATGCAGTCTAAACAGTCTCTCAGTCATTGCGTGTTACGATTTTGTCATGAGGGTTTTCCGTATAAAGCGATTTTGCTGGATGGCGATCACAGAACTGATTATTCTACTTCTAGTGCTCTACTTCTATTTGTTTACTAGTCAGTAAACATAGACAAGAAAAATAATTAAGTAATGACTACAGGTTGAAGGAAAATTGTGGAGTAAAAGTATTGATAGAGCACTAAAAATGTACTCAAGAGACAGTAAAAGTAAACGTGCTGGATATTTGTCTGTTAAGTGAAATTATAATATGGAAAACAAAATAAAATAAAATAGAAGAAGAAAAGAAATGGGAAACCTATCTTTCTTTGCAAGTACTGCACAAATACATTGTTTTCTGTTGTTACCGTACACGGTTTGCTGTTCAAAATAAAGGTACAAAAGCTGTCACTGATGTCGTTTTTTCCCAGAAGGTACACATTTGTACCTAAAGGGTCAATATTGGAACCTCAAAGGTGCATATTAGTACCTAAAGCAGGGAAAAAATAAGTGTTGAATACGTCATCATTTTCCCCAGAAAACACATTTCTAAAGGTGCTGTTGACTTTGGTAAGTACTTTGGTAACAATCTAAGAAATCCATTCAGTATATGCAAATAAACTAATTCTAATTAGTTTACAAGTTTAAATATACACAACAAAATAAAATTATGCAGGGAAAAAGTATTGAACACATGAAGGAAGGGAGGTGTAGAAAGGCAGTGAACGCCCAGACAGCAGCTGAAATCTTCTGGTCTTCCTCATTGTAAATTTTTATTAACTGCTTCAGTCCAACATGAAGACCAGGGTGGACAATTCAACAAGACAATGATGCAAAACACAGCCAAGGAGACTATGAAATGCTTTCAGAGAAAGAAAATCAAGCTGCAGAATGGCCCAGCTAATCACCTGACTTGAATCCCAATAAAAAAATACAAAAAGACACCATGACGTGTTCAAGGCTTATTTTCCCTGCTGTAGAAATGAATCAAAAGCTGTTTAGGTTCTAATATGTATCTTTGTAGTATCGATATGGACCCTTTAGGTACAAACGTGTACATTTTGTTCACCAGTGACAGCTTGTGTAGCTTTATTTCTGAAAGTGTTTGTTAAATGGGTCACATTTTACACAGTTTGTGCTGTTAATACTAATGTATTTACTTACATGAACAAACAATGGATAACACATTATACTGTTTATAAATTTAAAACAGTATTTGTTCATCTTTGTTAACGTTAGTTTATTAAAATAACAGTTCATGTTAACTCACAGTGCTGGTATTGTTCTCTACATAGGCTCATTCTGAAAACGTAGCCCTATATACATTTCTGGAGATCGCGAATTATGTAGCCAGAAGTATGTATTGCTGCATTTTGTCTTTAAAATGAATGACGCTGTTCCTTTTCGTTCTTTGTGCGGTCAATTGGTGATTTTTAAAACACTATTGGTTGGGTTTAGGGAAGGAGGAGGGTGGGTCAGTCAGCCAGTCGACAGCAGCCTCTGGTGGATTTAAGTGAGAACAGCAGGTGTGAGAAATTTGAGATCCTGGGAAATATTTGGTGCTCTCCAGAAATGTATATAGAGGTACGTTTTTTAGAATGAGCCTGGGTTGATTGTTCTTTATCATTTGCAGGGTATTTGCATATTTATGTTAGCAAAAACAATCATTAGCATAAGTTAATATACCTAATAAAGTTTTTTATAGATGTAAATATCAGTATGTTAGTCTTAAGAATATGTATAAGTTAGTGTTCTCTTAAAAAAAAGCGACAAAATTGGCATTTGGTAGATACAAACATCCAAAACTTGCCTAAATGGATCAATGATTTATATGAAGTCACCTCATATGTCAGTCTCTCGTCAAATCTTTTGACCAATGAAATGCTCTATACTATCTGACATGTCCCGCCTCCTTCAAGAAACGTCTTATTTGCTTTTCATCTGATGCGCTTGAGCTCATCCACTATCACTGGCAAAGCTGTGATAAAACAAAATACTATTGGCTGTTTTTCTAAAAAGGGGAGGGGCTACAATATGTCCCGCCCTGTCTTTTATGTTTTCGTTGAGTCAAATAATAAAAAAGGCACATTTCAAAGCATGGTACCTTTAAATACATCTGTTATCCCCATGTGTCTCGTATTTGCAGGGTAATAAACATAGCTTAACATGAGTATGATATGAATTACAGAATTTCTTATGTCCTTCCTATTGTGCCCTGACACTTACATGTGCCAGTCCAGATACTTTGATATTACAAAAATAAAGTATGCTGTAAATTTCGTTTACTTTCCATGTAAACACAGTGTGAAATATATCAGTATTTGTATCGATTTCTGTTGGGACAACATGAAGAAATTAAGTTTATTACTAGTGTTTACAAATATAAGGGGATTGAAGGTAAAACAATTAAGTTGTATCAAAAAAACCTCAAGAATTGTGTTGTTGGAGCTCATTTTAAATAAGCGCTTTGAGCAAACGGCAAACGGTTTGAGTTGTAAAGCATCAGCAGCTCTAGTGTTCTGAACGTGTGTCTTGTTTTGTGGCTGAGCGTCAAGCAGATGAAGATCAGACAGAGTGAAAGAAGTGGAGAATCTGTGGGAGACTCAGGAGTGGGGGATGAGGATGATGATGATGAGCCCGCAGCGTGCGTTGAGCTCGATACGCTGCGTTATTACAGCCAAAAACAGAGCAGAGCAGAGCAGAGATATGACTGCAGATGAGTCACATCCTTTAATGTATAGGAGAGCACAGTGTGTGGGGGTTGAGAGAGAGAGAGACGCTCTGTGTGAGTCTGTGTGTTGTATTACTCCATCTCTAAAACATCACAGTGCTGTACAATGATGTACCACTGACATCAACAGCGAAGAACGGGAACAAAAATTCCCCAAACCTGTGATGAAATCAGAGAAAATCGAAATCAATTGGAATGATCAGTAGTTACAGTTTGGTTTTTTACAGCAGTACTGAAGCATTGTTCAAAACTGTTCAGCCAATTCTTCTTAATTTCTAAGTGTACGTTAAACAGTATTTGCAATTCATGTCAGACCACTTTACGTTAATATATGCAAACATAAAGTAAGTTGATGCTTATACATGCATAGCGAAATCCGTGTATCCTTAGGGTCAAAAATCTAGCTTGTTTTGATATGCTAATGCTAATGTTATGCACTTTGAACCCTGGCTAAAAAACTATAAGTGTCCAGTACAACAAAGTAAGCTCGTGCAGCACTGATCGAAAACATGCAATCTGTGGATGTGTGTGAAAACGTAATATTCTGTAGTGCATTTAGTTATTGTTTAAAGCGAATTCAGTCATCAAACAGTAGACCTACTTCATCTTTTCATCAGTGATGTCAGTCTAAACCAGGGATCACCAATCTCGGTCCTGGAGGGCCGGTGTCACTGCAGGGTTTAGTTCCAACTTGTCTCGAAACACCTGCCTGGATGTTTCAAGTATACCTAGTGAGAGCTTGATTAGGTTGTTCAGGTGTGTTTGATTAGGGTTGGAGCTAAAATCTGCAGGATACCGGACCTCCAGGAACAAGTTTGGTGACCCCTGGTCTAAACTGGCTCTCAGCAGTTGCGTTTTGCGTCTTTTTGAACACTTAAAGTGTTTGATGTGTTTAAATGTGATGTGTCGTGAGGTCTGGGTCTATCTGATATGATTTTTCTTTGACTGAATGGAATGACAAGATTATACAGCCAATCACTATAGACAAGAAAAAATAAACATATTAAGTAGTGACTGCAGGTTAAAAGAAAATAGGGCAGTAAAATTAATAATACAGCATTAAAAATCCACTGAAGTAAAAGGACACCTTTGAAAAACTACTTAGTAAAAGACAATTCCTGAGAAAAACTACACTTTACACCACTGGGGGTCAGGCAAAGTTGTCTAGAGCAGTGTTTCTCAACTGGTGGGTCACGACCCAAAAGTGGGTCGCAGGAACATTTTCAGTGGGTCGTGGAGTGTGTGGTCAAAAAAACAACAAAAGTTTAATTTTTAACTTGTTTTGCGTATACCGGACTTTTATTTTGAAATCGACGTGGAAAGCGTCACGTTGCCGAGCAACATAGAGAGTCAGCTGGTGGAGCTGTCATGTGATAAAACGCTGAAAAAGAAATTCAGTGAAGTGCGATCAAACCCATCCCATTCAGAACCACGTATTTGTATGAAAGTGGCTTCTCTTTCTTGGTGCAGCTTGAGTCAAAGCAAAGGAACAGGTTGTACATAGAGCACGATCTTCGGGTAGCACTGTCTACCATCACTCCTGACTTTGAAACTCTTATCACATCAGTAAAGCACATCCTCAGTTATCTCATTATCTTCCCAAATTACTGTTAAGTGAAACAGATGTGTATAATTGCTGTCATATTAGATGAAAAATGATTATGGATGTTTTAATCTTTTTACAATTTGCTGGTTTGTTCTGTTCAACAGGATCAGTGTTCCTGTTTTATTAACAGTTCAGTTTTGTTTATGGTAACAACCTTTCCTCACCCTAACCACTGTTGACAGTGTTTGTCGTTTTTACTTTGTAATATTTCTATAATTGGATACATTTTGTTAAATGTCAGCAATAAAATATTGTTTATTTGTAAGTCTTGCTGATTCTCTCATGATTTTTCTTTCACTACTTGTGTATGTTAACAAATAAATACAAATTAATTATAATTCCTAAAATTTAATTACAGTTCCTAAAGATTTGGGTCGCGGCTTGATGACCATGTAAAAATGTGGGTCCCGTAGCCAAACCAGTTGAGAACCACTGGTCTAGAGAGTTGTCTATGGAGGAACAGGAGACAATATAACACACAAATGTCTTCTGTGATCGTAGAGATTGAAATAAATGAGTGTACAGCAGAAGACTGCTGAAATGAGAAACAAATGCGAGCCTTTATTGTTGCGTTGGCTCAGAAACTGGGTCACTGGCCTTCTTTCTGTTTCCGTTTGAAGGCGCTCTGAAAATTCTCTCGTTCTGTTTGATTTACTTCGCAGGTGGACGGGTAAAAACTTGGAAGAGGAGATGGTTTATTCTCACCGACAACTGCTTGTACTATTTTGAGTACACAACGGTAAGACGGCTATTCTTCCTCATTATTATTGTGTGTTACAGGATCTCATTCATGATAGTGACTTAAAGGGATTAGTGCACCCAAAATTTGGTATTTATTTACTAATTCTCAAGTAGTGTCTTCATATTTTAAAGGATGTTGGAAACCGTTAACCATTGACATTCATTGTAATTACTATGGAAGGCAATGTTTACAGCAGGGCTATTCAATTAGTTTGTCATGGGGGCCAGTTCATGAAGAGCATCTCAAATGAGGGGCCGGAGAGATATAACTTGCGATATAAGTGATGATAACACAGCAGCAATATAAGAGCCCATATGCTGTATTTTTGCTCCTTAACGTTGGCCTTTTCTACATTAAAATGTTAATAATGTTGTATTTTGAATCTACATATCATCACTGCATCAACGTGGCTTTTTTTTTTACAAACATATTCAAATGTATTTAGAAGCACAATATAAGCAGTGTATTGGTCAAGTAGGCTATTTCTACATTCAGACATTCATATGTTGTTTTGAACTGCGTAACAATTAGGCATTCAAGGGTTATAGATTTTGTTTATATGATTGTAGTCTGAAGAATAATCATGGTTTTACGGTTATCACGATTATTATGCATCTATAAAATTCAAAACACTACTAGTTTAGAAAATCACTAGAAAACTGCTTATATTTGAAAGTGTTTATTGCTGCTCAGTGATCAAATACAGCACAAAATATTAAGAAACAACAAACAACAGTCCATTTCTTTCTTTGGTCTTAAAAATAAATGAAAGAGTTCTTGATTTAAACGTGAGTGATAATTTTACAATCAAAATAAATGACACAACAATGAATAAATAAATAAAATAAGAATATCTAAAAAAAATTGTATTTGTCTAATGTTAATTTAGGCTACAGCTAAGAATTTGAGCTGTTGTTATTATCATTCATACATAATCATTTTAATCATTTGTAATAATTCGTCTAACATGTCTTTTGTTTACATTGCACTGAAAGCCACGCACAACTCTCACCGCTACAGCGTGAGAGAATTTCTACTGCGTGCGCTTGGAGATCCGCTTGTGAGCCATGCGCGCAACACTCCCAATATGCGCACGTCACCATTGGAAATAAAGAACTTGCGCGCAGAAAAGACGTGATATGTGAACGGCCTGCTGCTATAGTGAATGCAGTGTGCGTGCGTATTAGCCTCGGTATAAGCTTGGAACTTTTAAACCAGCACACAGTTGGCATAACTGTTGTTTAGTTGCAACAGTTTTGTTCCGTGCAACAGAAACACGGCGTTGAGAAGCCTTTACGATTTACGAAGCGCGGTAAATAGTGAAATCGACTAATCATTGCATCTCTATTAATGATATCAGTGCATCGTACAAAAATGATATCAGTGCATCGTACATCATAAATATAGTGGCTGTTTTTCGACTGAACTCAATTTATTTCTGATGTGTTGATCGCACTATTTGGAGGGCCGGAACAAATTGCCTTGGGGGCCGGGTTTGGCCCGCGGGCTGCCAATTGAATAGCCCTGGTTTACAGGTTTCCAGCCTTCTTCAGTATATCTTCCTTTGTGTTCGACAGAACTTATAATCTCAAAGATGTGTGAAACAAGTGGAGGATGAGAAAATGATGATAGAATTTCCATTTTTGAGTGAACTGTCCCTTTAAATGGCCAATATGTAGATTTCTGAAACCCTGTTATTAGTGACACGGGTGGCCATTATGTGAGCTGCATCCAGACATTGAATGGGATTCTATTCAAGTTCAAGTTTAAGATTCAAACTCATGTATGCTCTTAATTTATACGCAATATGATATTTACATTTTATTTTTGTACTTTTTAATAACTAACATACACTCACCGGCAAATTATTACTGTAGGTACACCTTACTTGTACTGGGTTGGACCCTCTTTTGCCTTCAGGACTGCCTTAATCCATCGTGGCATAGATTCAACGAGGTACTGGAAATATTCCTCTGTGACTTTGGTCCGTATTGACATGATAGCATCACGCAGTTGCTGCAGATTTGTCGGCTGCACATTCATTATGCGAATATCCTGTTCCACCACATCCCAAAGGTGCTCTATTGGATTGAGTTCTGATGACTGTGGAGGCCATTTGAGCACAGTGAACTCATTGTCATGTTCAAGAAACCATTCTGAGATGTTTTGTGCTTTATAACATGGAGTGTTATCCTGCTGAAAGTAGCCATCAGAAGATGGGTACACTGTTGTCATAAAGGCATGGACATGGTCAGCAACAATACTCATGTAGGCTGTGGTGTTGACATGATCCTCAGTTGTTACTAATGGGCACAAAGTGTACCGAGAAAATTTCCCCCACACCATTACACCACCACAAACTTGACCGTTGATACAAGGCAGGATGCATCAATGCTTTCATGTTGTTGACAACATATTCTGACCCTGCCATCCGAATGTTGCAGTAGAAATTGAAACTCATCAGACCAGGCAACATTTTTTCCAAGCTTCTATTGTCCAATTTAGATGAGCCTGTGTGAATTGTAGCCCCTCTCTCGTGTTTTTAACTGACAGTAGTGGCACTCGGTGTGGTCTTCTGCTGCTGTAGCCCATCTGCCTCAAGGTTTGAGGTGTTTTGAAATGCTCATCTGCGTACCTGGTATGTAACGAGTGGTTGTCTGTGCTACTGTTGCCTTTCTATCAGCTGGAACCGGTCTGGCCATTCTCCTCTGACCTCTGGCATCAACATAGCATTTGCGCCCATAGAACCGCTGTTTACTGGATATTTTCTCTTTTTTTCAGATTATTCTCTGTAAACACTAGAGATGGTTGTGCGTGAAAATCCCAGTAGATCAGCAGTTTCTGAAATCAGACCAACCAGTCTGGCACCAATAACCATGCCACATTTAAAGTCACTTAAATCATGTTTCTTTACATACTGATGCAAGGTTTGAACTCCAGAAGATAATCTTGACCATGTCTACATGCCTAAATGCATGAGTTGCTGCGATTTGATTGGCTGATTAGAAATTGCAGTTGGACTACATAATAAAATTACTCGAATAACCACTCTTTACAACTGAGATATGCAGAAGAGAATTTCTGAATGCACAACACGTTGAACCTTGAGGCAGATGGGCTACAGCAGCAGAAGACCACACCAAGTGCCACACCTGTCAGCTAGGAACAGGAAGCCGAAGCTACAATTCACACAGGCTCACCAAAATTGGACAATAGAAGATTGGAAAAACGTTGCCTGGTCTGATGAGTCTCGATTTCTACTGCGACATTCGGATGGTAGGGTCAGAATTTGTCATCAACAACATGATAGCATGGATCCATCCTGCCTTAGCTAGTGATGGTGGTGGTGTAATGGTGTGGCAGATATTTTCTTGGCACACTTTGGGCCCATTAGTACCAATTGAGCATCATGTCAATGACACAGCCTACCAGAGTATTGTTGCTGACCATGTCCGTCCCTTTATGACAACAGTGTACCCATCTTCTCATGGCAACTTCCAGCAGGATAACGCGCCATGTCATAAAGCACAAATCATCTCAGACTGGTTTCTTGAACATGGCAATGAGTTCACTGTACTCAAATGGCCTCCCCAGTCACCAGATCGCAATCCAAAAGAACACCTTTGGTATATGGTGGAATGGAAGATTCGCATTATGGATGTGCAGCCAACAAATCTGCAGCAACTGCGTGACGCAATCATGTCAATATGGACCAAAGTCTCTGAGGAATCTTTTCTGTACCTTGTTGAATCTATGCCACAAAAGATTAAGGCAGTTCTGAAGGCAAATGGGGACCAACCTGGTGCTAGTAAGATGTACATAAAGTGGCTGGTGAGTGTATAAAATCTTCAAATCTCTACTTTAAAATGAACCATGTGAACTTGGAATTAAAGGTTCTCTGGTTTTGTAATCTGCAAAAAACAAACACGAGGTAAAGTCTGTCGCGTATGACCTCATGACCTTTTCCATTCAAATGCAAATCACATGACGAAAAATACTTGAATGCCCTGAAATACTTGTAAACTAAGAGGTCATTGTCATTTTGGGAGGAGCTTTGCCGTCCATAATAAGTTGGAGATGACTTCAGAAGACCAGCACGATCAAACACAAAGAGATGATATTGAGTAACACATACGTTTCTGATTCTTTGATTGATAGTCTGACCATGTTCAGCCATAAAGTATATTGGTGAACTCATTTGCTTTGAGTGCGCATGTGCATTAACTTGGATGACCTGAAATAATGCAGCTGTTGTCATGATTCTAACGTTTAGAAACAACATTTAAGAGACAGTTGTCGGTAAATCTCACTGCTACTTCCAAATATGAAATTTTATCATAAGCTTGACCAGCATTTTTGGGGAATTGGATGTTTCCCCATTTAAAGAGATATAAGCTAAAGAGATTTGCCTTCAATGTACTTTAATTACAATTCACTGGTCCCCCCGAAAATACAATTAAGACTTGAAAGTTCTAACATATAACCTCTTTATGCTCCTCCATGCTATATCTGAAGGGTTTGGGTGTTTTTTTCTTGTCTGAGATTTGTGTTGATGGGTTTCTCCTCCCTGCAGGACAAGGAACCGCGTGGCATTATTCCCCTGGAGAACCTCAGCATCCGAGAAGTGGAGGAGCCACGCAAACCTGTGAGTCCCAGAGAAAACCCTGAGCTGAAAATAAAACCCATTACGCAGACGTCCTGCTTCACAGTGTGTTGTGTCCCCTCATGCAGAACTGCTTCGAGCTCTACAACCCCAACCATAAAGGCCAGGTGATCAAGGCCTGCAAGACGGAGGCGGACGGGAGGGTGGTGGAGGGAAACCACGTGGTCTACAGGATATCTGCACCCACACCTGAGGAGAAGGAGGAGTGGATCAAGTCCATCAAGTAGGAGCTTTTGCTTATTGATTTTGGTTGAGCATTTGGTAGTGTTTCTTTGAAAGCACTCAACCAAATAACTACAGTAAATAGCAAGTCTACATCCTACACCAGGGATCACCAATCTCGGTCCTGGAGGTCCGGTGTCCTGCAGGGTTTAGCTCCAACTTGTCTCAAAACACCTGTCTGGATGTTTCAAGTATACCTAGTGAGAGCTTGATTAGCTTGTTCAGGTGGTTTGATTAGGGTTGGAGCTAAAATCTGCAGGACACCGGCCCTCCTGGAACAAGTTTGGTGATCCTTGTCCTACACTAAACCTGATTCAAAACTTAACTAGTAGTTTTTACGTTAGCATGAGACTTTGCCGAGAAGTTGCAGAGACTTTGATCTTAGCATGTTGATGTGCTTCCAACTGAAACGGAATATTGAGTAGGGGGTGGGGTTTTCTTTTGCACATCATTCTCTCATAGCAAATTCAAGAGTTCACCCTTAGAAATGCTTAGCGTTTATAGCAGGTTTGGCATGCTGTCCCGGGAGAAAACCCTGAGCTCGGAGATATTTGAGCCCAAGGCTCCCGCCCAGTCAATAAGCAAATAAGGGGATCCGAGATCACATAGGTCTCGAAAGCTCCCCCTTAGAAAAGGGAGGAAAAAGGGAGGAGATGGGGTGGAAGGGGGGATTCTTCCAAAACGAAGGTAGAGCAGTAGGGGAAAAATGGTCTGTTTATCCCTTTAAGACCTGCCATAGAACAATTCCACCAGGGTATATCTTAGTATTTTTACATGCTGTGCTGTCATTCTTTTGAGTATTTTCAAATGCCATATATCAATAAAATCCTTACATCCCCAACTTTAAGTTCATGTATGTCATAAATCCATATTAACTAGTTAAATAGCTTAAAAGTGCACAAAAAAATTGAAAATCACTTTTTATTTAAGTTTTTACTATATACTGAAATAACACAAATGTAAATTTGTCAATGTAAAAAACATGCATAAAACACTTTGAAACTAAATACAACTGATTTGGACTAATTACATCAAATCGTTTGTGAGATACACTTACTTTTATAAACAGTGTAGTAAAATAATAGGCACGATTCAGCGATACAGCAAAAAAATTAAGTATAAAAGGTATAAAAGCTTGATGTTTTTGGCATAAAGGTGAAACCATAAGAGTAAATAACACGTCATACTATCGGGATTATTCTGTTTGTTTTGTTTCTATTCAAACTCAAAGCAAAGCATTGTTTATGAGCATATAATACTCAAAAGCAAAGCATTTATAAAGAATATACTAGCATGTCTTGGAATGGATCTAATCCTTCACAAAAGTCAGCTTCGTCTTTACTGGCAATAGAATCTGGAGCAGATGATGTGTCGGAGAATTCCTTGTAGTTTGACGCGAGTAAGAACTCCAAAACATCGGACTATTTTTTTGTTTGTTATGCGATCACGACTCCATGCCAGTGTGTGTGTGTGTGTGTGTGTGATATTGTGCCTGTATGTGTAAATGTGGATATGTGTGTGTTGTGTGTGAAAAATTATGATGTTCCGATACGGATGAAGAGAAACCGCTACGAGAAGAGCGCACACTAGGTAATTACGTCACATACATAGCAACCAATAACAACCTTTATAAAACACATTTGCAAAGGCGTGCAATGTATTAAAGTGTTTTTTTGTTGTAAACATTTTAGGCTATTTGTGTAAACTCATTAAACTCATTGTGTAAACTGTTTGGGCTTGATCTGAAAGTATAAATTTATTGCTCTACCTTTATGCTTTCGGTTTTTATTGGCTTTTAAACAGAGGCACGCAAACCAGAGCGTTGGCGCTCCCGTCGGTCTTAGAGGGTTAAAGTAAGCTTGGATCGCTCTGATTGGATCATTGCTGATTACAGATGATCAGCCAGGCGTGCTAATCATATCACGTGCTCCTCTCGAAATTAGTTTATGAAACTTCACTTAACGTAAGAGGTCTGTGCACGTCTGAGCTCCAGGCTGTCAGCGGGTGCTTTGAGCACAAATCCCCAGAGAGCAGCGCATGTCAGACAATTTATCAAGGATGTACTGCTGCATTGCGTCTCACTATAGTTGTTAAACGTAATATTTTGATCTCCATCTAATGACTGTTCTGCCTTTTGAATCTATCAGGTAACGTGTCACAGCGTTAGTACACTTCTTCAGTCTTTCGCTTTCACGCTTGTACTTAGTCATTTTAGAGTAAACCTCGGATACTGTTGGTTGGTTCCTGTTGGTTGTGCACCTTTTTTACCAACCAAATTTGTCGACGCCATTATAACGACACAGATCACTCTGCCTATTCTTGCCAGAGTCCTGCGGAAAAAGTGACTGACAGGTGGTAATTTGTGTGAAACTTATTTTTACTTATGTATGATTTGGTTATGGGTATAACAAAGACCATGCAGGTCAGGTAGTTGAAACGGTTGGCTACAAATAATTAATTTCTTTTGAATTAATTCATTATTCATACATAATTAATTTACCACCGCCTATGACGACGATGCCATCGCCCATTGCGATGTTTCACGTTAGACATCGTACGATGCCAAATTGGTCGACCTGTTTTCCAATGACTTAGTTTGCCTAGTCCAGCTTTTAAATGGCACTTTAAGCTGAATACTAGTACCTTGCAAAATAACAACAACAAAAAAATGACATCTCCTTATGGCAAAAATGAAAGTAAGTTGTTAGAAAGTTAGTTAGTAAGTTAGTTGTTAAGTTAGTTATTAGAAAACAGTAATTAAAACTATTATGTTAAATAAGTGTTTGATTAAATCTGTTAAACAGCACTTGGTAACTGTTGAAGAAAGAATAACAAAATTCATAGAAGGGTTAATAATGTTGTCTTCAGCTGTAAGTAAATCATAGTATTATAATGAGGTTTACAATTAAAATAAATGATTATTACTCACTTTAATTATACAAATCATTACAGTAATGACAACCGGTGACAGTTATTTAATATCATAATAAATCTCAGACTCAGACGGGTTCAGTGTGTTTAACAGTGGTTGAGTCCAGATCAGGACAGCAGTGGATTTTTTTTTCACAGCTCTAGTCTTCTTGCTGGTGTTGTGAATAGAAACAGCAGTCTCATCACATAAGCAGTGTTTCCTCAGAGCGTCAGTGGAGATTAATGAGAGCTCAACCTCCCACCGGCCGGACCAGCAGGCCTCGCTCCGCTAATCCAAGCCTAGCGCTCTTGCGGCTCATCGCTCAGACACGAGAGGCTTTAGCACGATCACGTTTTTGCCTCGTCGGCACAGTTTTGACCCACTAAACTCATCTGCTTATCTGTAATCATGCTTTATAAGCTCAGGATGGAGGAGCAGAAACAAAAACAAAAAAAAGTCTCAAGGCAGAGTTTAGCAGCTGTTCAATATAAAGGTCCCATGAAATTAAAATAAACCTTTCTAGATGTTAGAACCAGTATTGTTCGTTTTTAGGATACTTATAAGCTAGTGTGCACCAAAACAGTGACAACTCATGTTAGAAGATGCAAAACTGATATAAACACGTAAGGATTATAGTCGTCACTTTCGCCTAAATCAATCAACGTTTTTTTTTTCACCTCACCTCATACAAATCCTGACCAATCAAATGCTCTCTAGTGTCTGACCTTTCCGCCCCTCTTCAAGACGCTTCATATCTGATGCGCTTCAGCTCAACCGCTTCAGTGTGACGTCACACGAAGTGGCTTCCGGGTCCAAGCGGACTTTATGGGATACTCAACAAATGGTAAAAATAAATGTTTACAAAGCGGTGTAATACTTTCAGAAATCACGATCGCAATTTATAAATCCACTCTTATTTTAAGATGGCCAGAAAGTGATACATTTTGTATGAATTGTTAAAAGTTTGGTATTTGTGATGCAGCCAGAGACTGTTGTGTATACTATGATTTTATATAAAATTCACTTTAATGTGTGAAATGACAACAAAGTGGCCATGAATGAATATTTTCCCAGTTCAAACGAGTAGCGGCTTGGACCCGGAGACAGTATTCCATACACCATCAATACGTCACGACTTAAGCGGATTGGCTGTTTTATAAAAAAGGGGAGGAGCTACACATGTCCCATCCTCTCTTCATGATTCAGTTGAGATTGCGTCAAACATCGAATAAAAATGCACATTTTAAAGCACTTTACAGAACCTTTATGGCTCGAGAAACTCACTCATAGGAGTTCCTATGCTTACCACTAATGTTTGGGTAGAAACACTTTTATTTCAAAACTGATATAAACACGTAAGGATTATAATAGTCACTTCTGCCTAAATGGATCAACGTTTTTTTTTCCACCTCACCTCATACAAATCCTGACCAATCAAATGCTCCCTAGTATCTGACTTGTCCGCCCCTCTTCAAGACGCTTTATATCTGATGCGCTTCAGCTCAACCGCTTCAGTGTGATGTCACACGAAGTGGCTTCCGGGTCCAAGCGCTTTATCAGACTGTATGGGAGACTCAACAAATGGTAATGATAAATGTTTACAAAGCGGTGTTATACTTTTGGAAATCACGATCGCAATTTATAAATCCACTCCTAGTATAAGATGGCCAGAAAGTGATTCATTTTGTATGAATTGTTAAGTTTGGTATTTGTGATGCAGCCAGAGACTGTTGTGTATACTATGATTTCATATAAAATTCACTTTAACGTGTGATATGACAAGAAAATGGCCATAAATGAATATTTTCCCAGTTCAAGCGAGTGGACCAGGAAACAATATTCCATACACCGTCGATACATCACGACTTAAACGGATTGGCTGTTTTATAAAAAAAGGGGAAGAGCTACACATGTCCCACCCTCTCTTCATGATTCAGTTGAGATTGCGTCAAAGATCGAATATAAATGCACATTTCAAAGCACCTCACAGAACCTTTATGCTCGAGAAACTCACTCATAGGAGTTCCTATGCTTACCACTAATGTTTGGGTAGAAACGCTTTTATTTCAAAACTGATATAAACACGTAAGGATTGTAATAGTCACTTCCACCTAAATGGATCAACGTTTTTTTTTTTTTTTTCATCTCACCTCATACAAATCCTGACCAATCAAATGCTCTCTAGTATCTGACTTGTCCGCCCCTCTTCAAGACGCTTCATATTTGATGCGCTTCAGCTCTACCACTCACATTAGCACACGAGACACTCGGGACAGTATACAGGATGGTAACTGGCCCGACCTGTCTCGTTTGCCCAGTAAGCGCGGTTTGTCTAGCATTTGTGAAACCTGTAACCGTGCCCGGATTCGTGCCAAATCAATCGGTCCGAGATTGCCTGGATGAGGTGATCTCGGCTCGATTGAAACGAACTAGAGTGGATTGATTTTAGTGCGAAAACAAAACAATCCAAAGAACTGACGAACCAGGCTATACCACAGTGTATTATGGTTGTGTAATGGCCATATGAAAGGGAATTATGAGTAGGGCGGGATGGCATCATTCTTACCGGTAAATATGCATTTCATGTTGAATATGAAAGTGAAAGCATGCTGAAATATTACCGAGAACTGTTTACCGGTTAGGAAAATTGAGCGAAATTACCATTTTTTTTACATTTTAATCTTATAATATTTTGTATTAGGCCTGCTGTTTTGTTCATTTCTGCACTGACACCTCGAAAAAATACAACAACATTGATCTGCTTCATGATCTGACTGTAGTCCCGGTGTTGTGCCGAGAAATGCACCCGCTTCATAGACATTCATTTGCATTCTCAGTCTACATTTAAAAAATATATACACATACATCAAAGGCCATAATTGATTAAAACATAGGCTAATATGATTGTTTTGATGGATCAAGCAAGAACAAGAAGTGAAATGCGTTTTAAAACTACAAATAAATGTCAATAAAAATATTGACTGCGGTATAGACTGATGTAATGAGCCCGTTTCTAAAACTAGGCATTTTGACGGGTTTTAAACAAACGAAACACAGAAAATTGTTGTAGTTTTCAACTAAACCACACACTAAACAGTTCACTTTAATTGATCTAATCAGTGTTGTGTTTAAATGAAATCTGTTTATTTATTTAAATATATATCTTCGGTAAGGTAAGGGTTCCACTCATGAAACTCACCTCAGCTACTGTCATTTCTTGTCATAACTCTAATATTAATTTCAATCAATTTAGGTTAATGTATGCACATTTCAGAGGGGGTGCAATTTACGGCAGGTTGCGTTTCTTGGCACAACACCGCTTCATCTGTTATTTTTTCTCTGTATAATATAAGTCCACAATGCATATAGCCAACGTTTTTTAAATATATAGATTAATTCAATAGAACAGTGGTCCTCAAACTTTTTCCACCAAGTACCACCTCAGAAAAAAAATTGTCTCTCCAAGTACCACCATAATGACAAGTATTGAAATACTGTACTGTAGCAGGCGTAATTAAGCAACTACAGCCCTGCACATTTCAAAAACATTGCAGATTACTTCTTATTATTATGAATATTTATTATTATTATTAATTATCAGCCACTTTAAACATTCTAAATAGTTTGAACAGAGAAATCAGAAGTTAGATCTGCTTACTGCACATTAAAGCAGGCTTTGTGGGTCAGAAAAGCAAGTGATTAAACTATAACTGTCAACATTGGGATATAAAAATACAGGATACGCCCCCAACAACCGTTACAAATACAGGGAGGAAAATAGCTTCAAATTAAAAAAAAAAGAATGTATAACATTAGAAAATTGAAAATAAAATAGAAGGTTTAGCCTAAAAAAATCACTGATCACATCGGTGTTATCGTACGCATCAAAGGGTTAAAAGTACGTTTACTTTTTAACTTTAATTATTCATCGATTCCTCCACGTACCACTAGAAGTAAGCCTGCGTTCCACTACTGGTACATGTACCACAGTTTGAGAACCACTGCAATAGAATAAACGAATGAATAAAAAGTGTATGTATACAATTATGTCTGGTTTTTGACACATTAATTAAACTATGTGGCTAAGAAACAGCTATTAATTACTTTTTTTTGGTGGGGCCAGTGTAAATTTTGGTAGGGAAAGTAAAAATCTGAACAACTAGCCAAAAAATCCTTAGCATTGAACCCTGAAGTCTTGCTTCTTAAAGCACCTCGCAAACAGCTTTAATCCATTTGAAGTTTACATTAGCATATTGCTAAGCTAACAACACAATATTAATTCTGCTCATATTGCTGTGCGTTATGGAATTAGATAAAGCGCTAGTTAACTGCATATGCTGCTGCAAATGTTGGGCCAAAATGAGGTCGACTCTTACGAAGCAGCATAATGATGGCGTCCACATTTATAATGTCTACAGCTCACTAGGTGATGCCTAGGGCCACACGGAATCTGCGCGCGCAGATTTCCGTAGATTTTTAGCCCATCATTGATTCTGTTTATTTACTGGTGTAAATGTTTGTAAATGTATATTTAATCAGTTTTTAAATTAATTTCAGTAATAATATTGACTAATATGAAAATATTCATGTGATTTATTTACAATACAGTTTTTAAAGTACTATTTTCTGTGTTTTAGTAGAGATTTTATATGAAAGACTTGCTTTGTTAACCAAATAAAGTGGATCTAATTGGATTTGAATTGTAAACATTAAATAAATGTTAAAAAGTTCTTACTTTTATTGAAAATATTAAGATTTTAGTTTTGTTAGTCACAAAATAATTCCGCATAAATCCGCAGATTTTTAACAAAATACTCCGCAGAAATAGCAACAAATGTCCGCAGATTCCGTCTGGCCCTAGTGATGCCTGAAGAAACGCTCTACATAGGCGGCTCACTTGTCTCCTCTTAGTGAAAGCAGCACCTCCTGCGGCGGAGGATGAGCTTCACACTGTGTGGCACGCTAATGAGATTTCTAGCCGTGGAAACTGGCAGAGCGTTGGTGAATCTTCATGGGCTGCATTCTACTCTACTTTTAGATACTCACTCGCAAACTTCCCTTCCCTTGTTCCCTCGAGGGAATCCCTGCCGCCATTTTAAAGTGTGTTCCATTTCATCAAGTGAATGAGGGTGGGTTATAGACGTACCATTAATTCTTTGACAGAGGGAACAAGTCGGCATCATATGTCCGCTCTTGCACCCATATATCCCAAGTGCTCAAGGGTTTAGGGCAGGGGTGCCCAATCTCAGCCCTTGAGGGCCGGTGTCCTGCAAAGTTTGCTGCACGATTAATCGTATCGCAATCGCGATGTCAGCCTATGCGATTACATTACAGCGAATCTTGCGATTATATTAAATAAACGAATGCATTCGTGGACGTAACAAGACATTCAAGAAAGAAAATGCACCGCCATTTTTGTAAGTTTCATTTTAAAACGATTACAATGTAACGCAATTAAAAAAGAACTACACGACCCAGAAGCCATCAGGACTGTGTGTGTGTGTGTGTCTGAGTATCACGTGCTGACAAGCGCGACCGAGCCAGAGCAAACACAGTGATAATGTCTGCTTATCTCCTCTTCAGAACATCACGTGATGTTCTGAACGTGTATAATATGTTTGCGGCAGATAGACGCGAGCCGCTTTCTGTATGTTCTAAACCAAAAGGTTCAGTTAAAGCGAAACGACCGCGATGTGCGGACGTCTTTCCATTTTGGCGCTTAAAACATGCTTAATCTCAGTCAAGTACACCAGTGATTCAGGGACGAGCGCTCTAAAAAGGCACACTCGGGAAAGAATCAGCCAAACACCTTTTCGTCCATCAAGCGAAATTGTCGTCGGGTGTCAAGTCTCCTCTAACCGACAAAATAGCTCACAACCGTCATCATAGGTTCAGTGTTTTCATTCAAAGTAAATTATTGAGTTAAATTGAAACTAGAAGAATTATTGTATGCATGTATGGTGGTGAGTGACGAGGAATATCTGCTGTTAACCTTTCCATGTGCCCAACGTTCTCTATAAAACCAGAAACATGCTGAATGTTTTCATGTAGGATGCATATAATGCTTATGTCCACGTTTTAAATTAAATCAAATAAGCAGAACCAAAAGTTGTATGTATGTGTGTGTGTGTGTGTGTGTGTGT
>CAIGQQ010029784.1:1219616-1256245 GCA_903798035.1 Danio albolineatus
GTGTGTGTGTGTGTGTGTGTGTGTGTGTGTGTGTGTGTGTGTGTGTGACAGCATGTTTAATCCACTTAAATTTGTAATTTCGTTAACTTAATTCCATCATGTTGTCTGAACACAAATGGATTGTGTGGAGCCCAGCATTTGTTTTACATTACAGCTGTCGCTATAGACGAATTACCAGCATACGTCACACGGTCCCCGGTTGCAAAAAAAGACCGCTTGCGATAGCAAACATGTCGTGTTGTGCGATAGGATGCTAAATTCGAAGCAGAAAACGTAACTTTTATCATCCACCACACTGCTTTGATGCCAACCGCAGACGTCTTCGGGTAAAAGGGAACTGAATGAAGTGACGACCTAGTTAAAAATGCTCGACTCTGCAGTTCTAATGTCATATCAGCTAAGGTTACGCTATGCTGAATCATACACTTCACTCGTTTTTGATTGCAGCAATGATTTCAGCAGAAACAGTTAAATATGGTGAATTAAACTGCGGACACTGAATGCTAATAATCAAATGTAAACATGTAAGTTGACATACCCTGCAGTACAGGTGCAGTTCGCTGTCAGAATGCAGTTGTTTTGCTTGTTGATGATTACCAAGGCCTTGTACAGCTCCGTCTTCTTTCCTTGTCTTTGGCTAGACAGATGCTCGGTTTTTAGCACTACATAGTTTTGAATCTGGTAATCATGGAGCATTACTTCTTGCACATGACCACACAGAAAACAACTGTAAGCATCCAAAGACTTGCCTTTAACTTCTCTCTTGTAAAATCATTTGGAGTTTCAGTGAGATAGTTGTATATTTCGGGCTGGATGCTTGGCCATTTTGTCTTATTCCATGGTCTGTTGAAATTCTTGATTCTGATTGGCTGGTGGGTGTGGTATATTTCGTTGAAACACAGGTAGTTCCAGTAAGTTTTGATCACAGTTCAAAATAAATCCGCTTCTCCCAAACGTTTACTGTTACTATAGCAACTCGCATGTGCTGCGCTTGAAATCAAAGAGGGCTTTTAATGACGGACGGGAAATCTGCAAAATTAGGAAAAGACTCATAAACTATGCCACAAAATCAAGTTTTAAAGAGTTTTTCAAGCGAGAATATAGTTATTTTAAAGTCAAATCGGCAGTTTGTGTGCATGGATAGCCCGTCTTTAAAAATTTTGGAAGCTCCAGGCGGTCAGCGGCAGCTCCGCGAACGGCTCCCCCCGAGGGAAGCTTAATGTCGGCCGGACATCTCAAGACCCGCGGCTGGATCTAATCTCCTGCATCTCTGTTGTTAAATTGGCATATATAATTGATCTTTGGTGTATCTAACGGTCAGTCTCTGGACATTTTAACCTATAATTTGTTCTCAGGTGTTTTTGACCGATCGCAAGTAAGTTTCATAATTAATTTATGACTGTAAATAATGTAATATTACACTGATCCTGCGTGTTTGACTGATTGCTTTTGCTTTAAAGAAGATAAATAAAGCAGAATGTTCTCCTACCTGTCCTGATATATTCTTTCATTATGCAAACTTTACCTATATTTAACAGCAGAGATTTTGGCTGCTTCAAAGACTCTAGAATACACTTTCTTGTCAAGACAAAGCCAATATACAGATCCTCCCTCGTCAGAGAAGCGGTAGAAAGTAGACAAAAGAAACGTGTGTCTGAGAATGTGTTATTTATCCACCTGTGAACGGACTAATCTTATATTAGCAGATATAAAGAGCACATGCTCTCTTTCTCTCTCCCTCTCTCTCTGCCTGCCTGTCAGCCTGTCACAGCTGATTCAGTGGAGGGACTAGAAAATCGATCATGTAAAAACGGACAAAAATACGGACAAATATTGCGCTGCGAACAGCAAAACTATTTTAAACTTATGCCTACCTTGGCAAATGACCATGGAATAAGCGGGATAATCAACGGCTTGCCGTGCGTTAAAGGATTTTTAATGCACTTCGCGAAGGCGACCACACTCCACTGCACGTCGTGTGGTCCTTTGCCTCCACGTCGTGCATTAAAATCCTTTAACGCACGGCAAACCGTTGATTATCCCTTACTTATCCAATATCCATTGGGAGGGTGCTGCTATCGCAAATGGACCTGTCAGACGAACACTGTAACGTTAACTTTGCAGAATAACTGTGTTATAATACGCTGAAAGCATTATGTAAATAATATGTATAATATGTAATCAATATAACTTATTTCTAAGACATCAACAAACTCTGTACCACATCGGATGTCATTCCCTCACTGTAAATGCTAGCACTCCAGTTTTTTTAACCTCCCTTCACGCGCATCCTGAATGTTTACAAACATGGTAATTCGTCTATAGATGGAATGTGTTGAGTATAAAGTTTATTAATGTGTTTAAAGGTCAGAGAGTTTGCTAAAGCTCAGCATAAAGTTTTATTTTAATTATTGCTTTATTTTCTTCTGAACCTTTCATAGCGCTAGTCAGGTAAATAGTTGTCTTGTGCTTCATCCCCATCCTTCTGAATTATATTGCATTGAAAAGCTTTCACAAGTGACTCTTTAGATGTACTTTCTTACATTCTGTATTTGGTAAATACACTTCCTGACAGAAGTCTTGTCGCCTATCCAAGTTTTAGGAACAACAAATAATAACTTGACTTCTAGTTGATCATTTTGTATCAGAAGTGGCTTATATGAAAGGCAAAGGGCTCTAGATTACACTTATTTTACCAAAATAAAATATGATCATGGCTTGATTTTTTTTAGGACAGTAAGGTCTGACTTTGTCTTCTCTTGTCACTTAATAGAAATAATGGACAGTATAGAATATAAAGTCATGGTGCAATGGAAAAATAATTAACATTGTGCATGACTCCCATGAGCTTGGAGGACTGCATCCATACATCTCTGCAATGACTTAAATAACGCATTAATAAAGTCATCTGTAATGGCAAAGAAACAGTTCTTGCAGGACTCTGAGGCCCCGTTTACACTAGTGCGTTTTAGTTTTAAAGCGGCGTTTTAGCATGAAAATGATCCGCGTCCACACTAGCGTTTCACCCAGCGTTTCTGAACATATCTCTGTCCACACTACTCCACCAAAAACGCATACGACGTAAGCATTCGCGCACTCTAGGCATTTGCATTCAAGTATAAACAGGAAGCATGTGTCTCGGCCTTTGGTTATTGTTAGTCAACAAACGCTAACCCAAAACCAGCGTTCTAAATACAGCTTATGCTCCATCTCACCCCAGACATGCTCAATAATGTTCATGTCTGTCAACTAGGCTGGCCAATCCTTCTTTGCTTTCAGGAACTTTGATGTGGAGGCTGAAGTATGAGAAGGAGCGCTATCCTGCTGGAGAATTGGCCCTCTCCTGTGGTTTGTAATGTAACGGGCAGCACAATTGTTTTGATACCTCAGGCTGTTGATGTTGCTATCCACTTTCACACGCCCCCATACTGAATGTAACCCCAAACCATGATTTTTCCTTCACCAAACTTGACTGATTTCTGTGAGAATCTTGGGTCCATGTGGGTTCCAGTCTTCTGCTGTCTTTGTGATGATTGGGATGCAGTTCGACAGATGATTCATCAGGGAAAAAAAAAAAAAAAAAAAAAAAGCTACCTTCTGCCACTTTTCCAAATGATCAACTAGAAGTCAAGTTATTATTTCTTGCTCTTAAAACTGGGATCGACGACAAGACTTTTGTCAGGTAGTGTATACAGTAAGCAAAAATTTTGGCAATTAATGTTACCGGTTGAAACCTAAAGTGGCGATAAGCTCTTAAAATGTATGGAAAGAGTCTTAAAAAAGGTCTTAAAAGGTCTTATTGAGTTTCAGTCTCTGATTCATGTATATACCCAGTGTAACCTTTTTTTTATCATAATTATATTATAATCATATTATGATTTGGGTGGGCCAAGGTGTTTTAAATGACCAAAATCAAGTAAAATGACTTGAAATGAAGTCATTTTAGCATGTCAGAGCGAAATGTAAGAATATTACATTTATTTTTCACTAACAACAAAATAAATAGTGAAAAAGTGGCTAGTAACTTTGAAAAACTATTAGCCACAATTTCGAGCCCTATATAAAATAATGCAAATATGAAAATAAATAATGTAATAAAATATAATAAAATAAATACAATGTTATATTATAAATATAATAAAAATCAATCTTATTTAGGCTCGTGCAATGTATTTTTGGCTATATAAGGCTGGTTTTGTGGTCCAGAGTCTCATTTGTGACATTCATGATACATTTGTTTTTCTCCTTTGCATTTTTTCCCATTATTAGTACATGTTGACATGTTAATTAAACTCTATAGATATAATAAACACAATCTCTGCACTTGTTTACGATTCATTATAGTCAGAATAACCTCTATATAAGAATACAGTTTGATAGGAGTAGATATCACACAGCATATTTTATTACAAACACATTTTGGATTACTTGTAAACGCAGATTGATGAAAACTCGTGTTCAGTAATGGCTACAATTCATATTCATATATGAGCACCGTAAATGTATTTACGCAGAAGGATCCTGCCTACACACACAAAGCCCAGAATGACCATGTTTTCAACGATATATGAGGGCTGTGTAAGATATAAGAGTTCATTTTTTCTGTTGTTTTTCACTTTTCTTTGCTATAAACCGATTATGAAAATGGTTGCGTTCATTTGCTTTAAAGCCATGTGCTGTTGTTCTTCACATCAGTCGAATCATGTAATGTTAATTGATGTTAATTGAGTTCTATGCTAATAAAAATACACTATTCCCCTGGTGGATTTTATAGATGTGATTTGAGAAGGAAACAGAGACAACTTAAACTGAAAATTCTGTCATCATTTACTCACCCTTGACTCACTCCTAACCTAACCTACTATGTAGAGATATTTTAAAATAAGATATTTTGAGAAATGCTTGAAACCTGTAACCATTGATTTCCATATAAAGTCAAGCCCAAAATTATTTAGACCCCTGGCAAATTCTGATCTAGAGTGACTTTTGTTCAACCACACTCTTAAAAAAAAAAAAAAAAAAAAAAAAAAAGGTTCTTCAGTGGTTCTTTAAGGTGGTTGAGGTGCTATTTAGCACTTTTACTTTGTAAAGAACCTTTAAAGCACCATAAAGGTTTTTCAGTGGTTCTTTGGGGGGGTTAAAGTGCTATATAGCACCACTACTACTGGCAAGCACTTGTTCTTATAGCTAATTCTCATAACTGTTATGCCGGCTTTATTTGCGTATTCTGTCTGGCCCTACTAATAACTAATAAGTTATAATTTGTTATGATGACAGCACATAATATTTCACTAGATATTATTTAAGATACTAGTATTCAGCTTAAAGTACCTTTAACTCCTCCACAGATTCTCAATTGGATTTAAGTCAGGACTCTGGCTGGGCCACTGCAAAAATGTTAATGTTTTTGTCTGCTAACCATTTATTTTTCTCCACAATGATGCCTATATAAATTTTATTTATCATTATCATATTATCCTGGATATTTTTTCCCCAATTTCTGTTTAAAGAAAAAATGAATATATTCAATAAAAAGTAATGGCCTTTTTAACTTTTCTTTAATGTTTACAATGTAAATCCAAATAGATCTACTTTATTTCGTAAACAAAGCAAGTCTCTCGTATAAAATCTCTACTAAAAGACAGAAAATAATATTTTACAAACTGTATTTTAAATAAATAATATGAATATTTTTGTATTGTTCAATATTATTACTGAAATTAATAAAAAAAACTGAATAAATATAAAAATTTACACACATTTAAACATGTAAATAAACACAATCAATGATGGGCTAAAAATCTGCGGAATTCTGCGCGCGCAGATTCCGTGTGGGCCTAGTTTTTAGAAATGGGTAATTAAAACTATCATGTTTAGAAATGTCTTTCCGTTAAACAGAAATTGGGGGAAAATATACAGAATAATATGATAAAGATAAATGATAATAAGACAATGTACGAGAGGCACCATTGTGGAGAAAAAGAAATGGTTAGCAGACAAAAACATTGAAGAAATAGAGGAAAAAAATATACAGGAGGGCCAATAATTCAGAAGGGCTAATAACTTTACGCGTCATATATTATTTCTTCCCTTTTCTTAGTATGGAAGTGAATATATTCTACTCATTCCCAACATTCTTCAAAATATCTTCAAATTGATCGAAGCGTTTTCGAACCATTTGATGGCGAGTAAACGTCTAGTTTAATTGAATTTAATTCATTTAAAGTGAGCGGATAATCCCTTTGACATACATAGTAGGAAAAACAAATACTATGAAAGTCAATGGTTACCGGTTTCCAACATTTTTCAAAATATCTTCTTCTGTGTTCAACAGAACAGGTTTGTGACAAGAGAATGATGAATTAATGATGACTGAAAGTTCATTTTTGGGTGAACTGTTCCTTTAACCCCACATGTTATCAGTGTGAATCTACAGACTGAAATCCTGCAGCGCCGCCTGCTGGACCTGCACGCTCACTGCAGGACAAGAGCTTCACCATTTATTCATTCATTCGGTCAGTCCATCTGCTGGCGTGTGCATGCGTGTGTGTGTGTTTTTTTCAGCAGGGTGAGGATGACACCTGGTCGTAGTCGGGACACTTGAGCAGGGCAGGGTAGCTGGCGTTCATCTGGAGCGAGGTGTCGCTGGACAGGTCTGACGGGCTACGTCCTCGCGTCCAGGCCTCAGGGTGCAGGAACTGGCCCGAATAGTCGGAGCAGTTGCTCAGCCGTGGCCGGTAGAAGCTCGGGTGAGGCTGGTAAATCTCCTCCGCCGTGTAACGCTTCATGAACAGGTACACAGACATCACACCAGCACTCTGAACACAGAAAAACAAACACGTGCACTAGTAAAACGCTCTTCAATGAGGTAAAAATAAGATGTAATGTGCAAAACACTTAACACAACTTAATGCTTTAACCTGTTAAACTCTGCGTGCCCCACGACATGACGTCATCAGGAGAATAACTATAGTTTTTAAGAGGTCTGTCTGTATCAATAACACCATATGACCCACTGAGTGAAAGCTTAGAAGGTCTATTTTCAACCGATATACATCACTTTGATATTTGTTGTACTGTAAAGAAGTTATTTACTCTCATTTTACACTTATTTTACACTATGTCGTCCGCTCCGATTATGTACATGGTTTAGTATGCATATTCTTCATATCGCTCATATATGACACACATGAGCAAGTCATACATCAAATGAAAGCTCTCATTCCCAACAACAAGCATCCACATTATTTTTATTGATTTACAATCACATATCCAACAGTCTTCGAATGAATCATAAGGTATAAACTTATTTTTTGTAAATATCTGAAGGAAATTATTGATTATTTGCTCTGTGAGCACCAGCAAATGGCACAGATAGCCAAACAAGCTATATCATCTTTTACCTTAGGTTCTCCACGATAAAATGAGTCCATTTTCAGCGTTTTCTGAGGTTGTGTGCATGAGTAATCCCCTGCTATGTCTCGTAAGTGCCAAACGCAAAAAATGATATTCCAAAATTCTGGAAAATATGATTACGTTAAATAATTATTGCATACTACATGATAAAGACAAAATTCTTTTTTCTAGTGTCTCCTGACATATGCTGGTAACAATCAAAACTCTCTGTAGTTTGATGGAGCATACAGGGCCTGAGTTATACACTTTCTAAAACGGGCTTTGGGACAAAAAACTCAAAGCGGTTTGTGTTGAGAGGGTTCATCATAGGACAGAAAAAGATATCTTATAATATTTATCATTTATATTTTTTTTTTGTAATTTCAAAGGCATTTCTGTAAAATGACGTTGAGATGTTGGATTTATTGTGCTGTATATGGGTATGGGGAGACTTCAAAATTAGGTAGGCGGGGAAAAAAAAGGCATTTTTCCTCCTTGCAGTTGGAATAGAATAACTCCTACATCAGGGCTATTCAATTAGTTTGTCACGGGGCCAGTTCATGAAAATCATCCCAAGTAATGGGCCGGAGAGATATGACTTGCAATATGATTGAGGACACAACTGCAAATGTTGCATTTCTGCTCTTTAAGACACCCACGTTGGCTTTTTCTACATTAAAATGTTAATATGTTGTATTTTGAAACTACATAACATCACTGCATGTACAATGTGGCTTTTTTTAACAAACATTCAAATGTTTTATTTCAAAGCACAACAAAAAACAGTGCATTGTTTAAGTAGGCTTCTTCTATATTCAGACACATATGTTTTGAACTGCAAAACAATTATGGATGCAACAATTATAGATTTTGGTTGTACGATTATAGTCTGATGACGTCTAATGTAAATTTAAGCCTTATATAGTATTTAGTATTTAAGTATTTAGGTTAACTGTTCTTATCATCTGCGTTCATACACTCTCAGAAATAAAGGTACAGGAGCTGTCACTGGGGCAGTACCTTTTCAAAAGGTACATATTTGTATCTGAAGGGTCTATAAATGGTACCTCAAAGGTACTTTTTAGGCACATTGGGGCACTATGCACCTTTGAGGTACCACTGTGGACTCTTTGGGTACAAATATGTACCTTTTGAAAAGGTACACACTCGCTACAAACGAAGAATGCAGAAGTGCATTTCTGAATGCACAACACGTGCAGCCTTGAGGTGGATGGGCTACAGCAGCAGAAGATCACACCATGTGTCAGCTAAAAAACAGGAAACTGAGGCTACAATTCGCACAGGCTCACCAAAATTGGACAATAGAAGATTGGAAAAACATTGCCTGGGTTGATGAGTCGCTGATTTCTGCTGCGAGATTCGCATGGCAGCATCAGAATTTGGTGTCCCGTTCTCTCTGTCTGATAGAAGATATGACTATTCTGACCTGAGCTAATATTAATCAACCAACTCAGATCTTTTTTTTTTCATCCATTTTGAAATCAAAGTCACCTGTATCTGCTTGGCATTGTCGGAAATTATAGTTTCAACCACAATACCTGCTCAGAACTTTCACCAAGGTTTTATTTAAAGCAGGGGTGCTCAAACTTCTTCTTATGGAGGGCCAAAAACTAAACTTGATTGAGGGTGGTGGGCCGGAGATACATATACCAAACTGTAAAGTTGTCCATGTAATTTCCTGATTTATTATTATAATTCATTATATAATTTAAATAATACTATAATTCATGACATTAAAAATACTTAAATTGTATTAATAGTTACACATTTTTGTACATTTTAGAATGAATGAATGTGTTACAGTAAAAAAACATGAACAATCCCATTGATACCACTAAAAAACACTGCTTTGACTCACTTGCTGATGTCTTCTGCGATGTCCACTGTCCATTAAGTGACTGTATTTATTTGTTTATTTTAAATCTGATACATTTACAACATTTAATCGAAACATTTAATTTCAGTTTGCTTTTTTTGTAGCTCACCAGTTAAAAAACAAAATAAAATGTTAAATTAGAAATGGCAATCTCGGTTAAAGACAGCCCCCCCAAAATTTCCAATCATTCTCCCTCTATTCTCAGATGGGATGGAGGGCCAAATCAAAGGTTACTGTGGGCCAACTTACTGTGGTTACTGTGGGCCCTAGATTGGGCATCTCTGGTTTAGAGCATGCACGCAACATTACTGGAAGCAGATGATATTGACGCACAGTTAAAACATAGTTAGAAAGTAAGGACAGTGGTTTGCCTTTGTAGAGCAGTACTGAACCACAGGAAGAGCACTGAACAGTCATTATACATGACAATTTTTTGAAGAAGATTCAATCACAATACATGTTAATCCTCATAAGATGGAGGAGCTTAAATCACTCTGAACCCATTGACATTCCTTTAATCCTATTTTATATTAAAGTTAGACTGAAATTACAAACCATTCAGGCTGAATGAATGAAGTGAAAGAGTTCAGATCATTGTGAAGTCCATTATAACAGAGACAATGAGAGAATGACGACAGTAAATGGACGCATTTTACCTCAGTGAGCAGGAAGGAAATGGCAGCAAAGGCAAACGACCAGCCGTATTTATAGCTGAAGTAGGCCTCGCTGCTCTTGGTCCGGTTGAACATCTCGTCGTTGATGCTGGAGATGTAGAGAACCAGCCCCACCACCAGAGACAGACCTAAGCGACACGTGCACATCAGCTTGAGCGCTCAAACACATCTGAATGAAGGACAGCAGGAGGAAGGTCACAGTACCTGACAGGATGAAGAAGATCCCTGACACAAACGCCAGGATGGTGCGGTGAGGACGAATGTGTCCGATGTTGTTGAGCACAAAACCGATGAACATGAAGAACAAACTGACCAGAGGGAATGGTGTGGCTGAGCGAATCATCTCTGAAAAAAACAACAACAATAAATCACACAAACATCACAGTTTATTCACACCAGCAGCTGTAAACTAGAGCTGTGGCAAAAAAATGAGTCGTTTCTGTATCAATTATTTTGAAAATGCATCGCGGTTCTCTCTTTATTCTGGGTGTAATTTTTTAAACAGCAGATGGCGCTGTATGGTTTATAATGCTTTACAAACAAACATGCTCTGCCCCCATCATTGTGACACATCCATAGTCGCATAAAATACAACAATAAATATCAAATTATTACTTGCTTTAAACAAACAAACAAACAAACAAACAAAAAGGTATTTATTCATGGTTTATTTTATTCATGTCCAGGGATGGGCAAAAACACACTGAAATGTATTTTACAATGAAATACCAAATACCTCAGTTTTACATGTATGAAAAAAAACTACAAAATACTATGGCAAGCCTTTTTGATTTTTATTCATTCTCAGGATATGTATTCTTGATATCAACGATTCAATTCTTGATATCAAAAATGTTAATTCTTGATATCAACAATACAGTTCTTGATATCAAAAAAGGTATTGTTAAAATCAAAAACTGAATTGTTGATATCAAGAATTAACATTTTTGATATCAAGAATTGAATTGTTGATATCAACAATTAAATTGCTTTTATCGGAGTATATATTTTGTTGTTTATTTTGCTTTATTTGTCTATATTTTTATTTGGTTTGTTTTACAATGCCTGTGTGTTGCTTGTGAAGCGCTTCCCCTTACCCCTACCACTCGTTTTGCACGTTCACGTCAAGGGGTAGTGGGGTCCCAATTCTCTTTAGCTTGAAGGCGTAGGGCTAAGGGCAAGGGCTATACACCCCTTCGAACAACGATTTTTCAGGACCACACTCAAAACGATTTTTTCTCTTTTTTTCAACTGAAATCCTCAATACTCCCAAAATCTCAAGTCTTGGTAATTTCCATAAATCATGTTTTTTGTTTGTTTGTTTGTTTTTTTGCAATTGTACTTGTAATATTTTTTCTTATGGAGAAAGTCTTAATTGTTTTATTTCAGCTAGAATAAAAGCAGTTTTTTTATCATTTCAAGGTCAAAGTTATTAGTTTCCTCAAGCAATATTTTCTTTTTGATTGTCTACAGAACAAACCACCGTTATCCAATGACCTGCCTAATTAAGCTAATTTGTCTAGTCAACATAATCAACCTATTTAAGCCTTTAAATGTCACTCTGAATTCTAGTATTTTGAAAAACATCTAGTAAACTATTATGCACGGCTGACCAGATTTCACCAGGACATGTTCCTGGATTAACATCTATGTTGATGCTGGAACAACATTACAATCAGAATTAACCTCTTAAGGCCCAAGCTGTTTTTTTTCATGTGTTTTTTATCTCTCTTTGCTATTTGGGCTTATTTGAATCTAATTAGAATAAAACCAAAGTATCATCTTTTGATTTGATGTACTTTTAGAGAAAAATTATGTCCATATATGTGGACTCAGGGTTAATAACACATACACACATAGTTTTTGAACATGTTTTGACTATTTATAGAGTCAACACAAATTTTTTTGCCCATTTTGGCATTTTGGACGGTTAAAAATTGTGTTTGGGATATTTCATATGCTACAAAACAAAATATAAAACATTCAAAGTATACATTTGTGCACATAAGAGCTAAAATGTGCCGTCCACGTATGTGGCCACTAAAGCCCTAGGAGAGTAAGGGATATGTTAATTGTTTATGTTAAGTTTAGGCTTACTGTTTATGCATTTCTGGGTGAGTGTTGTCCAACTATTATTCCCCTCTGATTTTGGATATACTTTACTGTTATGGTTGGGTTTAGGGGTAGAGAATAGGTATGGACTACATTTTCCAACAAAAAAGATGTTCCAGTATCAACATAGATCAGGGCTATTCAATTGGCGGCCCGTGGGCCGAACCCAGCCCCAGAGGCAATTTGTTCTGGCCCTCCAATCATTGTGACCAAGACATCAGAAATTAATTTAGTTCAGTCGAAAAACGGTAGCTATAGTTATGAAGTGACTTCTGTTCAATACAGCACGAGCTGCAGTTGAAGGCTGCGCAGAGCGTGAGTCACCTGACATTAAGTGAGTGGAGCGAGCAGCCGAAAACCTTTGGGTGTGTTTGTAGAAAAGGCCTTTTGTACAATGCATGATATATTTGTTAATGATGCAACGATTTGCTGATTTCACTGCGCTTTAATTTGTCACGGTTATTAATCATTAAGGCTTCTCAACGCCGCGTTTCTGCTGCAATTAAACAAAGTTATGCCACCTGTGCACTAGTTTAAAGTTCCGAGCTTATACAGTGAGGCAAATACGCACGCACACTGAATTAACTATAGCGGCGGGTTGTTGCATTATCACATCCTTTCCATGCGCAAGTTTGTTATTTCTAATGTAGAATATATGCTAATGTGCACGCGCAAGCGGAGCAGCATGCTCGCGGCTTTCCGGGCGCATGCAGTAGAAAACATCTCATACTTTAGCGGTGAGGCTGTGCGTGGCTTTCGGTGCAATGTAAACAAAAGATATGTCAGACGAATTATTATTAAAATGATTATGTATGTATTAACGCAGATAAGAACTATCTAAATACTTAGGCCTACCTAATATGAAGCTTAAATTTACATTAGACGTGATGACCATGCAACCATGATTATTCTTCAGACTATAATCGCACAACCAACATCTATAATTGTTGCATCCATAATTGTTATGCAGTTCAAAACACATGAATGTGTCTGAATGTAGAAGAAGCCTACTCAAACAATGCACTGCTTTTGTTGTGCTTCGAAATACATTTCAATGTTTGTTAAAAAAAAGCCACATTGTTAAATGCACTGATGTTATGTAGTTTCAAATCACAACATATTGACATTTTAATGTAGAAAAAGCCAACGTGGGTGTCTTAAGAAGCAAAAATGCAACATATGCAGTTGTGTCCTCAATCATATTGCAAGTCATACCTCTCCGGCCTTTCGTTTGTGATGCTTTTCATGAACTGGCCCCCGTGACAAACTAATTGAATAGCCCTGACATACAATACAATATACAATACAATATTTATTTATAAAGCACATTTAAAAACAACCGAGGTTGACCAAAGTGCTGTACACAGGAGTACTAAAGACAGAGAAGAAAGCAGAATATAAGAGAAACATTTAACAAATAAAAGCAGTAAAACAATGATCAAGGAGTATTAAAAGCAAGAGAGAATAAGTAAGTCTTTAAAACAGACTTAAACACAGAGGTGGAGGGGGAAAGTCTAATGTGAATTGGTAGACTGTTCCAGAGTTTAGGACCAGCAACAGCAAACGCTCCATCTCCACGTTTTTTAAGCCGCGTTCTGGGGACAGTGAGTAGATTGAGATCGTGGGATCTCAAGGTTCGAGAGGGGGTATACGGGCAAAGCAGGTCTGTGAGGTACTGAGGAGAAAGATTATTGACGGCTTTGTAAACAAATAATAAAATTTTAAAATCGATTCTGTATTTAATAGGTAACCAGTGAAGTGCAGTTAAAATCGGAGTTACCGACTCATGCTTGGGGGTGCCAGAGAGTAGTCTAGCAGCTGCATTTTGTACCAGCTGCAGGCGAGAGAGAGAAGACTGAGAAATACCAAAATAGAGAGAGTTACAGTAATCCAGATGTGTTGTTATAAAGGTATAAATTAATGTTTGGAAATTTCTCTGGAATAAAAGTGGCTTGACTTTAGACAGTTGTCTGAGATGCTAAAAGCAAGATTTTACAACAGTACTGATCCGTTTGTCAAATCTTAGGTTTTCATCAAACATAACACCGAGATTTCTTGCACACTGGGTAATATGTGGGGCCAAAGATCCCATACTGACATTTAAGGGAGAATTTTCTTTGTGCCCAAATACAATTACTTCAGTTTTATTTTCATTTAAATTTAAAAAATTGCTTGAGAGCCAAAGTTTAAGTTCCTCTAAGCAAGCCAGGACATAAATGTTATTCCAGGATCGCATCGTACTTGGCAAAATCATGACATGCATTATATCATGGCAAAGATAAATCAGTTATTTCAACAGAAGCATTGGCTACTAACAATTTTGTCCACGACTGTATATATATATATATATATATATATATATATATATATATATATATATAGATATATATTTGTGTGTGTGTGGCGTTTTTTTTTTTTTTAGTAAATCAGCAGTTGAGCTGAGTCATGAGAGGAGCTCTTTCTATTTCTGAGCGACTGTTAATGAGGCTTCATGACAGACACGATGCTCCTCGATGAAGGTTTACTGTCCATCACATTATAATCACCTCCACGCTGAAATAAACTCACCGCCTCGCAGACTGACAGCTAATAACCAGCCATCCAGCGGGAGACAGCTTGTACTGTATAAGCAGTTTATGTAATGAGATTTGAAAACTATGGATTGGAATATATCGAGCTGGTGGATTGTTCTGTTCTGACAGCAGTGAAAAAGGCAATGCTGACTATAGATAACGATGTTTACTTAATAATTGTGTTTGGCTGGGATAGTTTAAATGACAGCATAAACTGGCAGTGTGACATTCAATAAAATAAAATAATAAAAATAAAAATAAAAATAAAATATTAAATGAAATGAAATAAAATAATAAAATAAAATAAAAAATTTAATTAAATATGAAATTAAATTAAATAAAATAATAAAATAAAAGATATGAAAATGAAATAAAATAATAAAATAAAATAATAAATGAAATGAAATGAAATGAAAATGAATAAAATAAAAATAATAAAATAAAATAAATAAAATAATTAAATAATAAAATAAAATATGAAAATAAAATAAAATAAATTAAATTAAATTAAATTTAAAAATTAAATGAAAAATGAAATAAATAAGATAAGATATGAAATGAAATGAAATAAAATAATAAAATAAAATAATAAAATAAAATATGAAATTAAATTAAATAATAAAATAAAAGATATGAAATGAAATAAAATAATAAAATAAAATATCAAATGAAAATTAATAAAAACAAAATAAGATATGAATTTAAATGAAATAAAATAATAAAATATGAAATGAAATAAAATAATAAAATAAAATAAAATAAAATATGAAATGAAATTGAAATAGGCGCCACGGTGGCGTAGTGAGTAGCACGTTCGCCTCACAGCAAGAAGGTCGCTGGTTCTATCCCCGACTGGGTCAGTTGGCATTTCTGTGTGGAGTTTGCATGTTCTCCCTGTGGTTGCGTAGGTTTCCTCCGGGTGCTCCGGTTTCGCCCACAGTCCAAAGACATGCGGTACAGGTGAATTGAGTAAGCTAAATTGTCTATAGTGTATGTGTGTGAATGAGAATGTATGGATGTGTTTCCCAGAGATGGGTTGTGGCTGGAAGGGCATCCGCTGCGTAAAAAAAAAAGGCTGGATAAGTTGGCGGACCATTCCGCTGTGGCGACCCTGGATTAATAAAAGGACTAAGCCGACAAGAAAATGAATGAATGAATGAATGATGGATTCTACTTTTGGAAATGGAAATGTCTTTACAGATTCTTTTCTATGCAAAGATTGTTCTAGAGCAAAGATTTTTCTATTTTTTCTAAAAAGCTCATTTTTACAGGCACATGACTGGACAATAATTTAAAGGAATGATGACTTACTGAGGACACTGACAGTCGATTCACTGGTCAGCTGAACACTCATGGGCATCACATACTCGATGGTAAAGCAGCGGCCCCTCTCCTCACCTGCGAACAAAACACCACACACAATGTGTTAAAGTGGCCCGGTTCTGCTGTCGTAAGTCATCTTTATACAGCTGGCCCTAAAGCGGGTCTATTTCGCCTCAGAACTCATATGTTTGGTGCTTAAAGGTATAGTTCATTCATTCATTCAAAAAAAGAAAAAGAAAAAAAGAAGTCATCATTTACAACAGGCTCTCAAACTTACGGCCCGCGGGACAATAGTTTATGGCCCACGCCTTAATTTGAAAGTTTAATGTCAGTGCGGCCAGTGAGTTTGAAATGTATTGCACTTTACAATGTTGTGTGCGGAGCTCAGGGCCGGATTAAGAACTCAGAGGCCCCTGGGCACATTGTCTTGTAGGGCCCCCTATACCCGGCCGCACCCCTATAGTTGAATTAAAAAATAAAAATAAAATAATAATTTTTTAATTAAAATTTATCTATAATGTCTTGCTCACATTTTTATATAAATAATATATAGTGCATATATTTATAGTTTCCAAAGATTTAACTTATTTTTTAAGCATACTTTGAAAAAAAAAATCTAATAAAACTAGTGAAAATTAAATGTTTTTTACGTTAGCGATTATTTGCTAAGAGGAAATATATCGTTGTCTAAGCAATATGATTTTACAGAGAGGGAGGCACCTTTTGCAAGACGTGCCATCTATTCTAGCTGTTAAGGTATTTCTACGGTCGCTCATACACTGCGTATTACAGTAGAGAGCTAAAACCTGAATTGAACACAAATACTCTTGCTGCTAACGTATGTTTGTCATGATAGATCGGCTTATACCACGGTCTGATGATAAGGAATTAAATCATAACGAAATTAATAATACACAAATGCAACTAAAAAAACGGAATATCAAGGCTGCTTTATCCGTATTTACAAAATAAAACTCCTTCAAATCTCACAGACGGCCCTACTTTGTCCCTGTGTTCAAAAGTGTATAATAATAAAACTAATTGGTTTCACAAGCCATCTACGCCATAGATTGACTGTACACCCGGCCATAGTGTCGATTAGACCTTTTATCGTGGCCACTCGGTGGAAAATAACTGTTTAGATGCTGTTTATACACTTTTTAATTAGGCTAAACATTATTAAATACCCACGAGCCACTAGTAACTTTATATCACGTTTGCATTATTTAATTTTTTTGTTAAAGTTTCTTTCCTATTAAAAATAAATGTATTTACAATCTGATATGTAATGGGAAGAAAGAGAAAATGCACGAGTGAACATGTTGCTGTGCGCTCTACGAGCTACGCCACTCACGATACTATCATCAGCGCACTCTACTTAACTTGTCTCTGTCTATCACACGCTGATGGGCGGAAACCGCGTCAATAGCTTATTCCAACGAAGAGCGCTATTTCGACTTTTTTTCTCCCCTTGCAGGGGCCCTAAGTAGGCACGGGCCCCTGGGCCTGTGCCCAGAAGGCCCATTGGTTAATCCGTCCCTGGCGGAGCTGAATGAATCTACCAATCACAGTGGGGTACATGACTCTCGGATGCGGGACATCGGCTTGACGCTGGCAGAGAAACATTTCTCAATGAGTGAAAGTTACAGCAACGAGTGTTTTCTTCCGTGCCTGCTGGCTGCCTCAATTCTATTGGGCACACGTGGGCATTCGTCCCAGTGCGCTTCATTTACAACACAAAAAAAGTTAAGTTGCTGCCCAGCGGGACATTATACGTAGATAAATATATATAAATCAGTGCTTAAATGGAGCCGGATCTTGCCGGATACTGTTCCGGGAAATATTTGTGTATTATTCGTGTATTAAATTTTATTGTATATTCGTGTATGCGAAGGCTGTGTGAATTGTGTGTGTGTGCGCACGTATGACAGTAGTCACCAAGCGCAAGTTAAAGCAAAAGTCAGGTTTAACTATTGGTCCTGAACAATATTTCAACCAATCATCTTTCATATTCTTACAATCACGCTCATTGGTTTGTGGTTATTGTTTCGTGAGCACTGAAAATAAACAATGGCATAGTGGCCTACCTAAATAATATCTGTATTGCCTCACACAATAAACATATATTTCCATATGACGTAAAAGATGTCCAAACAAATGACAACAACACAGTGTTGCTTTTTTCCCTGTAACAACAGCAAAGCGGAAAACAGTAAATCTAATTATTAATATTATTATTAATTACTGATTGATTTATGGGCGCCACGGTGGCCTAGTGGGTAGCATGTTCGCCTCACGGCAAGAAGGTCGCTGGTTCGATCCCCGGCTGGGCCAGTTGGCATTTCTGTGTGGAGTTTGCATGTTCTCCCCGTGGTTGCGTGGGTTTCCTCCGGGTGCTCCGGTTTCCCCCACAGTCCAAAGACATGTGGTACAGGTGAATTGGGTAAGCTAAATTGTCCGTAGTGTATGTGTGTGAATGAGAATGTATGGATGTGTTTCCCAGAGATGGGTTGTGGCTGGAAGGGCATCCGCTGCGTGAAACAAATGCTGGATAAGTTGGCGGTTCATTCCGCTGTGGCGACCCCAGATTAATAAAGGGACTAAGCCGACAAGAAAATGAATGAATGAATGATTGATTGATTTATTTTCTAATTCATTTTTAATTTGTTTATATTTTCATCTTATGTGGTGTTTAAAAATTTCAATCTTCTCAAATCTCTTTGTTTCTATTTTTTTTAACACAAAATAAGATGAAAAATAAACAAATTAGAAATGAATAATGAATAATATAATTCATTTCTTGTGGAAAACCTGATGCGGCCCAGCCCAGTTTGAGACCCCTGATTTACAGTCTCTTTGTGTGTTCAGAGTTTCTGTGTTCTATTGAACAGAAAAGAAGGTATTTTAAAGAAAGCTGAAAAACCATAAACATCAACCTTCAGTGGTTATAGGCTTCATTAATGAATGTACCAGTGTACTGTAGTGATAACCATAGTGACTAACTAATTGATATTGTAGTACACTTTATATTTACGGCAGTAAACTATGATGACTTTGGAAAAGTGACAGAAGGTAGATTATTCAGATGAATCATCTGTTGAACTGCATCTCCATCATCACAAATACTGCAGAAGACCCACTGGAACCCACATGGACCCAAGATTCTCACAGAAATCAGTCAAGTTTGGTGAAGGAAACATCATGGTTTGGGGTTACATTCAGTATTGGGGCGTGCAAGAGATCTGCAAAGTGGATGGCAACATCAACAGCCTGAGGTGTCAAGGCATTTGTGCTGCCCATTACATTACAAACCACAGGAGAGGGCAAATTCTCCAGCAGGATAGCACTCCTGCTCAAAAGTTTTCTGAAATCAAAGAAGACCAAGGTGCTCCAGGATTGGCCAGTCCAGTCACCAGACATGAACATTATTGAGCATGTCTGGGGTAAGATGAAGGAGGAGGTATTTGTCACCAGCTCGGTCCCGGTAACTCCCCTCACAGCCCAGCAGAGGTCTCTCTCACCGGACTATACACCAGGCACTACACTACCCAGACGGCACGTACACTGAATGCACAACACCTGATCCATATCAGCACACACACATATATAATCAGCTCACACACACTTCATTGCGAAGTCTCGTTTGCCCTGTCAACATTACTGAGCGTTTTCCTGATTCCTGATTGTTCTCTCATTACTGACCCGGACTGTTCATCAAACTTGCCTGCCTGCCGCCTGCCTAGACCCTTTGCTATTTCTTGACCATTGTCTCTATCTGCCTGCCTCTGATCCATGCCTGTCCTCATCTACTAAGAGCGTTTGCCGCCAGCCTTTTGACTATGTTTGCCTGTCCCTCATGTGAGTTTGGTCACCAGTGTTCGGTGTGTGTTTGTTATTAAACTGTGTTTAATAAATATACTGCAGATGGATCCCTCTCTGTCCGACTACTCGTTACAGTATTGAAGACAATTCCAAATAATCTTGATGAACTCTGGGAGTCCTGCAGGAACGTTTTATTTGCCATTCCAGATGATTGTATTAAGTTATCTGAGTCATTGCAGAGATGTATGGATGCAGTCATCCAAGCTCATGGGAGTCATACACAATATTCATTCTTTTTCCACTGCTCCAAGACTTTATATTCTATACTGTATATTATTTCTGTTAAGCAGTGTTGGGTAAGTTACTTTTAAAAAGTAATTAATTACTAATTACTAATTACTTAATCAATATTGTATTTAAAATACTTATCTAATTACTGTGTCTGAAAAGTAACTTAATTACTCAATAAGTAACTTAACTAAATACTTCTTGAAATCAATATAAACCTTGAGTGGACAAATAATAAATATTTAACTCTGTAAATAATAAATACTTAGATAAAACATATAAGTCAAACATGAAATAGTTTAGCCTTTTAGTTTTCTGAATCATCTTTATTATATTCTATTAAAAAAAATCTATAATAATTACATGCATAATAATTTTTAGTATGCAAAGTAACCTTCTTAAATATTATTCTGCATATCTATCGATCAGGCAGGATCATGCAACCTTTACAAAAAAAGCATTATTTTTGGCGGTATTAGAATGAAAGCCTGTGCAGTATGATCGGAAGTGGACAAAAGGCTTAAGATTTATACGGCATGTTTTTGAACTGGATTGTGTCTCTCTTGTTTACCTGTGATCCGATCGAGCAAAAGGCATCTTATTACTCTGTAAACAGAGCAGCATCAGTCATGTTAAATTCGCCAACTCCCTCTGTCACATCTGCGTAGTCATCCTAGCCTTTCTCATAGTAATCTTCATAGACCAGCCCATGTAAGGTGCGTGATAGCCTTGAAAAAGCCGCGCGCTACAGCACGCAGGCGCGCAATGAGGAAAAATAAATTGATTAATACTGTAATGTTCTTGTCTGGGAATATTTTCATTTCGTAAAACAGCCACTCGCTTCAGCTGCGTCTGAGATCTTCCGCTTTAGAATATGACTAGCAGCAAACTGGTGCGCGGTGCTATCACATGCATCTGCACTACGATGATTTTAAAGCGCCAGAGTTTACTTTTACCTTCAGAACAAAAATTAATAAAATTGTGTAAGATTATTCAGCGAGTTTAATTATTTTACAATGTAACGCAGGTACATTATAAGTAACTGTAATTAAAATACCTAAAAATGAACAGTAATTAGTTACTTTACTTTTTCAGTGGAAAAGTAATTTAATTACAGTAACGTTACTGTAACGTTACTTAGTAACGTGTTACACCCAACACTGCTGTTAAGTGACGAGACTTTTGTCTAAGAAAAGTCAGACCTTACTGTCCTAATAAATAATTACAAATCAAGACATGAATATATTATATTTTGATAAAATAAGCGTAATAAAAAATTTAATCTAGAGGCCTTTGCCTTTCATATAAGCCACTTCTGATACAAAAGAAGTGATCAACTAGAAGTCAAGTTATTATTTGTTGTTTCTAAAACTTGGATAAAACTTGTTTATATTCCTATAGCTGTTACCATACAGATACATTCAAGTAGTTTTACTATAGTATGGTTCAAACTCTATGAGTTACTACAGTATTTTTCAATATACCAAGAACGTGATGAAAAATCATAGTAAGGTTTTTATCTTTAGACGTCCTTTCCTCTGTAGAGCATGAAAGAAGATGCTCTGAGTGTCTTGCTCATATGTTCCAGTGAAGAAAAGATTTAAGGGCAAACCGTCTCTTTAAGGCCTGTCATCTGTGATTTGGCTTTCTGATAGGAGGATGTAGAGTGAATGCATTATTAAGTCTCAGACACTTTCATCATAAGACCTACAGGCTCATGATCTCACAGTCTCGTATATCTCTCACATTAAAGCCCCGAAATAACGTGAGATTCTGGACTGGTGGAAGTTTCCGCACGTTCCCGTCGAGCTCAGATGACTGCTCACATCTGTTCACGGTCATGCTCAGTTTCACCAGCTATAAACAGCGTGGGCTTGGATCAAACTCAGTCCGATCGCTCGCCCACATCTTCACACGCATGCCTTCACGGAGCCTAATGTGTGTGTTTGGGCCCCAGCAGGCCGCTGTTTGCCAATTCAGACGAGTTTCAGCTCAACATGTCATCTAAACGACAACAAAACAATAACACAGAAGACGTCCCATCATTAAACACTTTCTCAAAACCATGCTTCCTGGCAACCGTCGCCATGGAGACGTCGAAGGAGGACGCAGGGGTAGAGCTGCAACCTCTGTAATCAGTCCAGAATGGCCAACAATAAAGGCATAAAATCTATCCGGCCTGTTTGAATGTGTGAAGTCTATTGGACTCAATCGGTGGTTGTTTACTGAGACTTATCCACAATATACTGACAGTGGGTAACTAAACCAAACTAGGTACACATTAGGTTTGGACAATAATGCGGTAATATAGTATACCGCAGTATCTAAAAAAAGCAACGGTGTCAGTTTCAATGCCGTTATACCATCATAAAAAACAATGCACATTTTTGTGAAACAAAAAATACGTCGCTCTGGGAACGTTTCATTGCGCATTTCAGTTGATAAATCCACTAGAGGGTGCTGTCTACATGTTTTGTGAATAAGATATACATTACTTATGGTGCATTTTTTTGTATGATTCAGGTACACGTCCAGAAGAAGGCCATACTTTTCATACAGATCACCTAAAAAAAACCTATCCAGAAAATATTTTTATTGTATATAAGCCTAGTTAAAACGGTTACAAATATGGGGGGAGGGGGGTTAGCTTTAAATGATAGAACACGTAATAAACAGGGCTTGATATTAACTTTTTGGATCACCGGCCACTGTGTCTAGTAGTTTTCCATCGTTACTAGCCACTCGTCATTTTCACTAGCCACAATTTTGTTGTGGGGAAAATATATTTTATATGCATAAATTTGACTTTGGCATGCTAAAATTACTTCATTTAGATTTTTATGTTTTTTTCCACATGCCTCCTCTTTCATTTCACTTTATTTGTGTATTACTCAATGAGCATGAGCAAATGGTTTGTGCTTTCATATAAAAAAAGTGTCGCATTGCAATTAGTTTTTTTTCACAGGACTTTTCAGGTCTCAACACAATAAGGATTAACCAATTTTTATCTCTGGCCACACCAAACTAATTATTTCCTTGCCACAGATTTTAAATAATGTGTCAAAACAAGCAAAACACTGCTGTATACATACACTTTTATTCAACAAAACAGTTATGTGTTAAGTTAAAAGTATACCTATTCTTACGGATCTAAAACTATGCTGGTGGTCTGTTCTGGCTCAAGATCTCAGATCACCAGCTAACTATTTATACAACAACATATTAAAGCAATATTATTGTAAAGGATGATTATCAAACTATATTAACAAAAAATAACAGCAAGAAAAAGCGGGTAAAAAACATTCCATGCGCGATAATGAAAGGATGATGCCGCGCACACGGTTAATGTTAATAATCCGTTCAAAGAACGGTAAAAGTGAAAGCGACAACTGCTTAGAAAGAATCTCGAGCGCTTGAAGGACTGTTTGTGCACGAGCATCTCGCTAGTTTCGTCTCCAGGCGTGATTGCTTCGAGTGAGGAAACGGCACAGGAGCTTTTAAACACTCGCAGGCATCAAATCATCTATGCGCGCGACACTAAAGCCCTCGTCAGTGAGTGAGGAGAGCCTGTCTCACAGTGCGCGTGAACCTCTCATTCGTTATTCATCTGCTTTCTTTTGTTCGCTTGTAAAGCTGTTTTTATCAGTCGTGCTGCTTCTCGATTCTAAGATCACATTTGTACGCATATTAACAAACAGTCATAAACTAACAGTCTAATCTGTAGTGACGAGCCAGCATTGGCTATTTAAAAATTAGTTTCAGCCAGCCAAAGTGGCTATAGTGGGAGTGGTTGTTTAACCCGCCACAACTGAAATCTACCCGCATTTGGTGGGTTGGCGGGTTACTGTAAAGCCCTGGTAACAAACATTAGAAAATTGAAAATAACATAAAAGGTTTAGCCGATATCAATGGCCTATACATAAAGAGTCGTTCATTCATTCATTCATTTTCTTTTCGGCTTTGTCCCTTTATTAATCTGGGGTCGCCACAGCGGAATGAACCGCCAACTTATCCAGCATTTGTTTTACGCAGCGGATGCCCTTCCAGCCACAACCCATCTCTGGGAAACATCCATACACACTCATTCACACACAAACACTACAGACAATTTAGCTTAACCAATTCACCTGTACCGCATGTCTTTGGACTGTGGGGGAAACCGGAGCACCCGGAGGAAACCCACGCAACCACGGGGAGAACATGCAAACTCCACACAGAAATGCCAACTGGCCCAGCCAGGGATTGAACCAGCGACCTTCTTGTTGTGAGGCGAACGTGCTACCCACTAGGCCACCGTGGCGCCCCATAAAGAGTCGTAAAACTTTTGATTCACTGTATTTAAATATTGATTAAAAAGTTACTATAGTTATTTAGTGAGGAGCAGCAAATCTCTCGTTTTGATCCCTTTGATAATGGAGGTGTCGATTTTAGCGTTCAATTACTCTCGTAGCAAGTCCCACACTCCTTTTTGCCACTCTGGATCTCCACATTTTCAGATTGCTGGTGAAAGCTGCGATCTTGTCTAGGCATGGGCCGGTATAAGATTCTGGATTAAAATATCATGGATTCACAGTATGACGGTATTGTGATTACTGCTCTAAAATATATTCTTTTTAAACGTCTGGCTAAAAAACAAAACCGTTTCCCCTTTGAACAAAATATATTTCATTTTGAGAAACAAAGTATTTTGGAGCAGTAATCATGTCTGGCTAAATAATTCAAGTGAAACATTGACTTCTGCTGTCTTCATTTGTTTCAAAAATTGTCTTCAATTTGTTATTTTGCAATTTACACCTAAAAAACAACAACAACAAAAAAGGAAAAAAAATAAAATCTTACTCGTACCTTAGGAACGGTATACCAGAACATTTTGGCAGTATGAAAACCTTGACTTTTCCAAACTGAGGTATACCTTGAAAACGGTTATCATCCCATGCCTAATCTTGTCTATGTATGTCAGAATAGATGACGATAGACCTTGCTCTTATTCAGTTCGTTAATATGAGTGAATATGTCCGACAGATAGGCAGGCTTTGGCACCATTCATCATCTGACAGGTGTACAGGAAAAAGGAGAATCAACATTTGATAAAAACTGCGAGACCTCTTCTCGCAGCTCAAGCAGATGAGTTAACACACTGCCCTGCGATATCCACCTGGCCTCAGAGTGAAGGAGCAGGTGATGATGTTCTGATCCCCGACTTTTTGCATCGCTATGCAGGGAAATGGAAGAGAGGGCACTGTACGGCAGTCTGCAAAGCGTCGTTTAACTCGGGGTGCAGTTTTTTACAAGCAAGGGCCTCTCAAGGGCCGGTTCATGAAGAGCATCCCAAACGAAGGGCCGGAGAGGTGTGACTTGCAATATGAGTGAGGACGCAACTGCATATGTTGCATTTTTGCTCCTTAAGACACCCACGTTGGCTTTTTCTACATTAAAATGTTAATATGTTGTATTTTGAAACTACATAACATCACTGCATTTTTTAAACAAACCTTCAAATGTTTTATTTCAAAGCACAACAAAAGCAGTGCATTGTTTAAGTAGGCTTCTTCTACATTCAAACACATTCATATGTTTTGAACTGCAGAACAATTATGGATGCAGCAATTATAGATTTTGGTTGTACGATTATAGTCTGATGAATAATTATGGTTTCACGGTAATTGCGTCTAATGTAAATTTAAGCTTTATTTTAGGTAGGCCTAATTATTTAGATTAACTGTTGTTATCATCTGCGTTCATACACTCTCAGAAATAAAGCTACAGGAGCTGTCACTGGTGCAGTACCTTTTCAAAAGGCACTTATTTGTATCTGAATGGTCTATAATGGTACCTCAAAGGTACTTTTTAGGCACATTTGTGTATACGAATATGCACCTTTGAGGTACCACTGTGGACTCTTTGGATACATGAACCTTTTGAAAAGGTACTGCCCCAGTGACAGCTCCTGTACCTTTATTTCTGACAGTGTACATACATAATCATTTTAATAATAATTCGTCTAACATATCTTTTGTTTACATTGCATTGTTTACAAGCCACGCACAACCTCACCGCAATGTTTTCTAATGCGTGCGCCCGGATAGCCGCGAGCGCGTTGTTCCGCTTGCGCACACACATTGGCATATTCTACATTAGAAATAACAAACATGCGCGCGGAAAGGACGCGATAGCGGAACAGCGCGCCGCTGTAGTTAATCCAGTGTGCTTGCATTGGCATCGGCGTACAAGCTCGGAACTTTAAACTAGCACACAGGTGGCAGAACTGTGTTAATTGCAGCAGTTTCGTTCTGTGCAACAGAAACGCGCAATTGAGAAGCCTTTACGAAAAATTAACCGTGACGAATTAAAGCGCAGTGAAATCGGTGAATCGTTAGGCTACATGCCTACAACGATATCAGTGCATTGTACAAAAGGCCTTTTCTACAAACATATCCAAATGTTTTCTGCTGCCTGCTCCACTCGCTTAATGTCAGGTGACTCACGCTCTGCGCAGCCTTCAACTGCAGCTCGTGCTGTATTGAACAGACACACGTCACTTCAGAACTATAGCGGCTGTTTTTCGACTGAACTAAATTTATTTCTGCTGTCTTGTTCAAACTAATTGGAGGGCCAGAAAAAATGGTCTTGGGGGCCGGGTTCGGCCCGCGGGCCGCCAATTGAATAGCCCTGAGCTAAGGAGTCAACCTCACACTGGCTCCATCACCACTGCTCCATAAATGCAGAGCCCCACACACTTGTCCTACTGGAAGCCCTTTGTCAGCCTGACGGACGCGTTGGAGGGGGAGAAAGGGGGTACAGGCTGGGATGGGCACCTTAGCCAAAGAGGGCAGAAGGGCAGTGGCTCTAGCCACCTGGCCACCCCCCTGTGCATGGCCCTGGCTGCAGCTAAGTGACTTTGCACCCCACCTTTCCTCACGGTGCGACTCACTAGTAGGTTGCGACCCACAGTTTGAAAACCCCTGTCATGGAGGACCCCTCCACAGAGGACTGTGTCATGACTAGATGTGTGAAGGTAAACATCAGGGCACAGCCACCAAAGCGCAAACATCTGCATCCAGACTCTTATGAAACACAGCATGACACCTGAATCATACCTCTGTCTGTAGTAAATCAGCATACTATCATCTCAAAAACATTGCAAGAGTTAGATGCTTTATACACCTGTCTGTAGTGTGATCTAGTGCATAAATGTACATCCTGGAAAATGATGGTCAGAATATCGTCAATATGTTGAGATATTATTGTCATGAACTCACCAGCCAGAAAGCAGACTCTCCAGAGGCCCGAGTGGATGGACATGCGTATGTCGGTGCTCTGGTTGAGCGGCAAGATGACGCCCTCCTCCAGGTAAAGCCAGTAGTCAGTGCTGACGGCGATACCCAGCAGCCCCAGACTGCACACCGCAAACACACTGCTGAGCAGCGTCAGGGCCTTCCTCCCGCACGCGCTCATGCCACGCAGCCTTCAGCAGGGGGTGCTCAAACACTCCAGCAATCTGGGAAACACACACAAAGTCAGCAGGGGGCGCTCAAAAACACCAGCAAAGGAATCTAATTTGTCTTCGGCACCTTAAATCTTGAAACATTTTTATTATTTACATTTTAAAAATATATATATTTATTTGTATTCATGTATGTATTATATTATCTTTGCATCAAATTCCAAAAAACGAATTACCGCTTGGGCGACGCAGTGGCGCAGTAGGTAGTGCTGTCGCCTCACAGCAAGAATGTCGCTGGTTTGAGCCTCGGCTGGGTCAGTTGGCGTTTCCGTGTGGAGTTTGCATGTTCTCCCTGCGTTCGCGTGGGTTTCCTCCGGGTGCTCTGGTTTCTGGTGGTACAGGTGAATTGGTTAGGCTAAATTGTTCATTGCGCTGTGGCGACCCCAGATTAATAAAGGGACTAAGCTGAAAATAAAATAAATGAATTGTGTGAGGCATTTGCGATGCAGTGTATGGGGTAGGACAGTAAATTTGACGTTGTTCTCTCTTCCGGCTGCCACTATCAGTAGTGGTGATCACAAATCTCACAGTTCAGATGACACTACGGTTAAAAGGGAGGAGACAATGTCATATACTATTAATTTATACAAAAATATTACCGCAAAAAACACTCGTTTTAACAAAGAGAACTTTGAACCTGTAATTTTAATGAAAATAATAATCAAGAAAGAACCAGCTGAATAAAAAAGGAAAACATTCAATACGAAAAATGATCTTTGCTGCTAATGCTAAATATAGAAATCTAACATCAGGGTTTCTGCAGATATATCATAATGTCAACCTATTAAGACCTCTTCAAGACCATAAATATTACATTTAATAACAATATCAAAAACAGGCAAAATCACAAAATTAGTGGTAAAACAATTTATTTAAATTTCAGGTTAGATGCACCATTGATCTAGAAAACAAAACAAAACAAACAAACATCTTTTTAGACTGCGAGGCTTTTATATGCGTTCGCCATTGAGATATTCTTTGAAACGACAGGGGGCCGTAAAGTCAGACGGATAAACGGAGAAGTGGTAAGTTTCCAGAACTACGTCAATCATTAATAATCTTTACCATAAACATCAGGGTATTTATCTGAACTATAAACTGTTCTCCCAGCACTTCAGTGTTATTTAATTGTTTGTAACTACAGTAACTAAAAAAAAAGACAGTAAAATCTGAATCTCTCTCGATCTCTCGACTGAATGCATTTGTCACGATCACCAGCGATCATAACTCTTTAGATCGTTGGAGAACAAGCACAATGCCTCATGGACTACAAATCCACCATTTTATGAACTACATCCCCATACATGCACTCCGCTCACACACACGATTCTCATCCTGACTGATTGCACACACACCACCGCAGTATTGTCAAGGGCTGATTACACACATCATCATTTAAGCAGCACATACACCCACTCTAGAGTCTTGTCTACTGTTTAGTGACACTACAATGCGGTTTCCTTTGTCTTGCTTTTCCGTGGTTTTTGATCCTTGCCTCGTTTGTCTGTATATCCCTGTCTGCTGCCTGTTTCTGATCATCTGCCTGCCCATTGACTGATTCTGGACTGTCTGTATACATCTGTTTGCACCTGTTGACCACTGCGTACCTGACCTCGCTAATAAACCTGCATTTGGATCCACACCTCTGCTGTCAGTGTCACTCCCCACGTTACAGCATTAATGCAGGTTAACAAACAGTGACAGAAAACACCTTTAATTAGTAACCTAAGAGAGCGTTTAGGTCATACTTAGGTCGTATTTTACAGATCTATCCCGCTATCATCCCGTAAAGGTGTTTTTCCGTATTTCTCCCATATTTTCAGTCTTTATCTGAAGGGTGGCAATAAAGATTAAAGAGTCGATCCTTCCTATACGCAACCCATACCGCCGAACCACCAGGGTCGCCCCTTGCTTTTAAACGCGAGTCAGTTCTGTGCTTTCAGTTTATTTAGGCATGAAACACTTTGAAAAATATTAAAACGGCGGGATTCCCTTTCCTTTTCATTACAGGTGCCGTCGCTCCTCCTATACAATCCTGAAAACAGTCATAATGTGGTGCATGACTGTCAGCTGACGCGCTCCATAGTGATAAATAGACGCTGTTTCCCAAACAGATTCTGTACACGCGATTTGAAGCAGGAGCGAAAGTCTGGGTTTTGGGTGCGTGTTTGAACAGACATATACACATAATTAATAATAATAACAACATCTAAAGATGTCGATCTTAGTGGGTTTTTTTTTCCCCAAACACAGCTAATATTTTCCTGAACGATCATGAAATTAGGAAAGCAATTCTTTGATTATAACGTTAGATGTATGCATTTCTAAAGTGACACCTCTGTTATTTAATGTAATTAAAGGAAACATCTAAATAAATGAGATTAATTCGTTGCTCTCATGTGTAATTTATACAGTGAAAATGTATGTGATTTGATAACTTGATTCTATTTGTTTATAATAGCTATTAATTGTAATAAACTGAACGGTTTTGCTAATTTATTAGCTGCTCGTGTATACTATTTATTATTCATTTTTGAAAATAATAATAATAATAATAAAACATATTACTGACCATTTAACTGTTTATTTACAACGAAACAGGTCCAGAAGAACATATTTAGCAATGTTTCCCTTATTTTCACATCCCAATGTTGACAGGTATGGTTTAGGCACAGGCCGGTATAAAATTTTGACGCTATGATAACCTTAGCTAAAAATATCTCGGTATGACGGTATTGTGTTTACTGTTCTAATATATATTCTTTTTAAATGTCTGGCTAAAAACAAAACCTTTTTCCCCATTGAACACAATATATTTTATTTTGAGAAACATTTAAAATATTTTGGGACAGTAAACATGTCAGACTGAATAATTCAAGTGAATCACTGACTTCTGCTTTCTTCATTTGTTTCAAAAACACAGATGTCTTTACAATTTACCCCTAAAAAAAAAATGTAAATAAAAAAATCGTACTCATACCTTAGGAAAGGTATAGCAGAAAACGTTGCCGGTATGAAAACCTTGACTATTCTGTACCACGGTATACCTTGAAAACGGTTATCGCCCCATGCCTAGTATGGTTTATGTAGGTCCCACCACAACTTTTTCCATCATCATTACATTTTACAGGGAGGCCAATGCTTTCATACACGTGATTTGAATGAGGAGGGAGGCGATCTCTCTGCAACTGTTCTAAACGATGGATTGACCTACGAGTTCCAAAAAAAGTTATTCATTGTTAAAATTAAGTTATTAAAGAGCCCATATTATGGATTTTTGAAAATGACCTTCCATGGAGTGTGTAACACAGCTCTAAGGGAAGTGCTTAGGCTAAGGCTTAAATCTGAAAGTGCACAGTGTTTAAAACTATTGATTCATCTGTAAAAGAGTCGACTCATCGTTGTTTTAATGAATTATTAGAACGAGTGTTTAGCCGTTTCGGCTTGACGTCAACGCGAAACATAAGCCCCGCCCACTAGTTGCGCACGCAGACCCCGGGAAAATTGAACTCCCCGGCCCCGCCCACAGACAGGAAGAAAAAGTGGAAGACGACAAGCAGCACTGTATCGCATTCCGGTTAAATCATGTCCCGTAGACGCTGTGCTCTGAAGTGCGAGGGAAAAGCTGTGTTCTTTTCCCTACCTAAAGATGAAGCTGTGAAGAGTCAGTGGTTGAGGTTTATTTTTGGTAAAATACCTGAGAATTATCGCCCCAACATGGTGCTGTGTTCGCGTCATTTCTCTGAAGAGAGCTACACCGATCTACACGCTTACAACGCGGGATTTGTTGCACGGTTGTTGTTAAAGGATGGATCAATACCCAGTTTATTTGGACCAGCATGTTCTTCCGCCGAATCACAACCTGTAAGTATGATTAAAATAACTATCATCTTGTTCACTGTAACAAGGTAAATATGGATGTAGTTGTCTGTATTGTGTTTGCTCCGTGCAGCTAGCGGTAGCCATTTAGCTTACTGCACAATGTAACTATTTGTTGGCTTACAATAGTCCATGAAGTGTTAATTATTACTGAATGTTTGTTGTTATGATGAAGAATATAGCAATACGCTGTTGTACAACTGCAGTGATTTTTTCAATATGTTCTGGCATTGGGCTGCTAACAAGTAAAGGACGTGACGTGGTAGTGTGACGTGACGTGGTAGCGTCACGTAAAGGAGGTGCTTGGGAAAAAGACTCACTCAGACGATTCATATGGGAGTCGGTGGGAAAATGAGGTAAAAATAAATAGATATTATAAGACATCAAAAGTGTTTTTTAATCTTGCATACATATCATCCTGTTGTTTGGGACTTCAAAAAGTGAAATTTAACCGTTCTCAACCCAACATATGGGCTCTTTAATTATTAAAAGTTATCAGTCTCTCACACTTTTGTCCTCTTTCTGAAAGTCATGATAACACCATAAAGGAGTTTTTATTATATTATTTCAACAAATAGGATCGTGAAAATGATTCGTTGTACTCTCCCATTGACTGCGCTCTAAGTTTACTCAACTATGACGACTTCCACTACTGAGAAACCTGTGAAATGTGAAAAGGGTCCATCTAAGAAACACATACAGCCTTCAGGGGGCGCTCAAACACACCAGCAATCTGCGAATCACATGCCAGTCAGATGAACGTAAAGCAGAAGGGCGTCAATTTCCATCTCTCCAAAGTCTGACACACAATGAGTCATGAAGGACACTGAAAAAGACACGAGGAGCAGCATCCTCACAGAAACCGGAAGCACACGGAGGCAGCCTGATTACCACTGATACAGGCTGACAAGAAGCACGTTCATACGAAACAGAAAGCTGTGCAACACACACATTCATGCGTTCAAAACAGGGCATCTTCACATGTGTACGTGTCATCGAGCACAGCTGATTGCTGACTAAGACATGATCAGTGTTGAGTGTGACGCATAAGTCAAGCATTACTGTAATTAGATGACTTTTTATGTGGAAAAGGTACATTGAGGGATTTCGGTATCTAATATCCATTGGGAGGGTGCTGCTATCGCAAATGGACCTGTCAGACAAACGCAGCTCACTTTAAAGAGCCCATATGTTGGGTTGAGAACGGTTAAATTTCACTTTTTTAAGTCCCAAACAACAGGATGATATTTATGCAAGGTTAAAAAACACTTTCGATGTCTTATAATATCTATTTATTTTTACCTCATTTTCCCACCGACTCCCATATGAATCGTCTGAGCGAGTCTTTTTCCCAAGCACCTCCTTTACGTGACGCTACCACGTCACACTACCACGTCACGTCCTTTACGTGTCAGCAGCCCAATGCCAGAACTTATTGAAAAAAATCACTGCAGTTGTACAACAGCGTATTGCTATATTCTTCATCATAACAACAAACATTCAGTAATAATTATCACTTCATGGACTACTGTAAGCCAAAAAAATGTTACATTCTGCAGTAAGCTAAATGGCTACCGCTACATGCTGCACGGAGCAAACACAATACAGACAACTACATCCATATTTACCTTGTTACAGTCAACAAGATGATAGTTATTTTAATCATACTTACTGGTTGTGATTCGGTGGAAGAACATGCTGGTCCAAATAAACTGGGTATTGATCCATCCTTTAACAACAACCGTGCAACAAATCCTGCATTGTAAGCGTGTAGATTGGTGTAGCTCTCTTCAGAGAAATGACGCGAACACAGCACCATGTTGGGGCGATAATTCTCAGGTATTTTACCAAAAATAAACCTCAACCACTGACGCTTCAAAGCTTCAACTTTAGGTAGGGAAGAGATCAGCTTTTCCCTCGCACTTCAGAGCACAGCGTTTACGGGACATGATTTAACCGGAATGCGATACAGTGCTGCTTGTCGTCTTCCACTTTTTCTTCCTGTCTGTGGGCGGGGCTGGGGAGTTCAATTTTCCCGGGGTCTGCGTGCGCAACCACTGGGCGAAGCTTATGTTTCGCGTTGACGTCAAGCCGAAACGGCTAAAGACTCATTATAATAACGATTAATTTAAACAATGATGAGTCGACTCTTTTATAGATGAATCAATAGTTTTAAACACTGTGCACTTTCAGATTTAAGCCTTAGCTGGACATTTCACTTCACTTAAAGCTGTGTTACACACTGCATGGAAGGTCATTTTCAAAAATCCATAATATGGGCTCTTGAAAGTTAATTTTGCAGAATATCTGTGCTTATCACTGGGTGATGAGCTGTTATAATACGCTGAAAGCATTATGTAAATAATATGTAATCAATATAACTTATTTCTAAGACATCAACAAACTCTGTACCGCATCGGATGTCATTCCCTCGCTGTAAATGCTAGCGCTCCTGGTTTTTTTCTGCAACCGCCCTGCACGCGCATCCTGAATGTTTACAAACAAGGTAATCCGTCTATTCATAGCGCTTCACTTTTTCCACATTTTCTTATGTTACAGCCTTATTTCAAAATGGATTAAATTCAATTATTTCTTCAACATTCTACACACAATCCCCCATAATGACAATGTAAAATAAGTTTTTTTTTAATTGTTGCAAACTTATTAAAAATAAAAAACCTGAAAAATCACATGTGCATCAGCATTACCAGATGGAAGGGCATCCGCTGCGTAAAACAAATGCTGGATAAGTTGGCGGTTCATTCCGCTGTGGCGACCCCTAATGAATAAAGGGACTAAGCCGAAAAGAAAAGAAAGAACATCAGCATTACATGTACACGGCATTACATGTACATTCTGTTTCCACTGATCATTCTTGAGATGTTTCAGCAGCTTAGTTGAAGTTCACAGGTGGTTTAAAAAAAGAACACAAACTGTTGCCACACAACTGTGTTTAAACCTCAATTAAAAGTGAGTTTTGTCATCACAGGTCTCCTTTCAGACGTTTTATGAATACGGCCCCAGACACGAATGAACATCCTTCAACTAGGGGTGGGCGATACGGAAAAAATATCATATCACGATTTTTTCTGGGGAAATCCCGATTCACGATTTTCTACTCTTACCATGTATGTTTAAGAATATTTTAATCAAGTGAAGATTTAATGCAAGTGCTATTCTGCAAAGAAAGAACATTCAACAAGACTTGCATTACAATTACTGTACCATCAAAATGATCATTCAACAAATCTTAGTTCAAATCAGACAGCTTATTATACATTGATCCTCAGCAACACTTTCAAAAATGCAAATGACTTTTTTTTACAAAGTTAACAAAACTAGCAGCGTTTTGAATTTAATAAAAATGCATAATAATCATGACCATGAAACCATGATTATTCTTCAGACTATATAATTATACAACCAAAATCTATAAATTGCTGCATCCCTAATTGTTACGCAGTTCAAAACAACATATGAATGTGTTTGTAGTAGGGCTGTCAATTGATTAAAAAACAACAACTAATTAATCACACTTTTGTTTGTGATTAATCATGATTAATCATGAAAAGCTGTATTTATTACAGAAATAAAAACACAGGCATGTAAGTGCCATTTGAATTTTAAAACAATCAATGCCAATAACAAACAAACATTATTTCCATGTTGGATTCTAAGTAAACTACAAAAAAAAAATCCAAATACAGGCATTGCAAATATGGAAATTGGAAGAAAAAAAATTAAAATAAAGTATTAAATACAAACAATTGTATTCATTGTAAAGTTGTTTTGGGAGTTGAGAACATTAAGTAGAAACAATTTTGTTTAGTCCTTCTTAACGTTTAGCCAGTTAGACAGGCCAGTCTGTTGACATTATTGGGTGACAACACACACGCAAGCACACACACACACACGCGCACGCGCACGCGCACACACACACACAAACACACAGTGAGTGAGAGAGAGAGAGAGAGCGCAGTACAGCGCACTCCCTTCAAATCATCACCACGCACAACTAGGGTTCTTAAAGTATGGCTGTATTTCTCAAGCAAGGATTCTGATACAGCAACACAAAGCAGACGCTTTACAAAAGTTGTGTGTAGGGGGAAACACGTCAAACTTAATGAAACATTTGAGGGGGCTTGGAATCAACATAGAGAGGAATGGGCTGTCTTTGACAGCTTGCGACATCATCTGGCACTTTCACTGAGTACATTTACATGGATCCATATTATCCTTTATCTATATTCCTTTGCTCATTAAACACACGCAGGGCCGGAGCAAGCTGAACTGGTGCTCTAGGCAAACGGCGATCACGCCGCCCTCTACCCGAAAGTGAAAAAAAAAAAGACCGGTTCGCGGATGAACGTGAGGACCGGGAGGGAGGGGGTAGGTGTCATGGATTAAAGTGAGGACCGGGGGGTTCGCTCAGTATTCTGCCGCCCTTGTTGGCCGCCTAGGTCGCCTCTATGGACGCGCCGGCCCTGAACACACGTCGGCCACAACAGGAAATAAAAAAAACTGCCACTGCGTTAAATGCGTTATTTTTTTTTACGGTTTAAATATTTCAAATTAATCGGCGTGTGTTAACGCGCTAATTTTGACAGCCTTAGTTTGTAGAAGAAGCCTACTTGAGCAATGCACTGATTTTGTTGTGCTTCGAAATACAACATTTGAATGTGTTTGTAAATAAAGCCACATTGTACAATGCAGTGATGTTATGTAGTTTCAAAATACAACATATTCACATTTTAATATAGAAAAAGCCAACGTGGGTATCTTAAGGAGCAAAAAACAGCATATGAGCTCTTGTATTGCTGTTGTGTCATCATCACTTACAGTATATTGCAAGTCATCTCTGGCCCCTCATGTGGGATGCTCTTCATGAACTGGACCCCTTGACAAACTAAATAAATAGACCTGTTGTACTCGGATCTACCAACAACCTATGGCTTTATTTCAGTGACATATGTCGTGAGCGCAGTATTACCGGGCGAGAAGTCTGCAGACGCCCCATATAGAGCATGCATGTCTCTTTGCTTACGCTCCGATCGTCTCTGTGTTCGTGCACACCTCTTTTGCACCCTCAAATAAACGCTATATATATGTATATATGTATATATATATATATATATATATATATATATATGTATATGTATATG
>CAIGQQ010029784.1:1271245-1283834 GCA_903798035.1 Danio albolineatus
AAAAGCAGATTCGTGATGGTTCATAAAACCTGGAAAACACTATTAATTCATATTTACTTATTTTTATGATGACCTGGTTTTTATAATATAATGATCCAGTTATCCAGAGGCTAAATATGAATATGTGTGATATATTTTTTATTAATTCAGGTTTTATGAGGCTTTTTATGAGACTTTACCCCTCCTTATTATAGCTGTGGAAGCTTTCTTTATCATAATACACTGTAAAAAAAAAAAAAAAAAGTTGGGTTCCACACAATCAATTTGTGTTAGTGCAACATGAAGGAATTAAGTAAGCTTGTTAGTTTTTAGAAATTTAAGTGGCTTGAACAGCTATCCTTCCAAAAACCTCAAGCATTGTGTTGTTTCAGCTCATTCTAAATAAGTAGTTCGGACAAACAACAAATATACATTTTTAAGTGTAAGCAGGATTCAAACTAAAGACCATTTCCATTTCTAACTCGATCTGATTTGAAAACATCACAATGGTTACACATTATCGACCCCAAGCAGAATCTGCATCTGTTTTTGTGTTGATTATGAGGGAAGATTAACAAGGTTGGTATTTTAAAGATGGTGAAATACGTTAAAGGAAGCAGATTAAATAAGCACAATTGTATGAAAATGAACATGCAGAGAGGAGTCGATCTGCAGAGTTCTGTGGCTTTACTAAGGAGGAATCGCTCACTATTCGTACGTCTAGAAGAAGAAGTTTTGTATATGTTGAATATGTTGGAACCAGGCGAGCAGGCAATGATGGGATTGGAAGATGTCATGCTAAAACTCCAGGAGCAATAAATGGGTTCAAGTTTCAGCCCAAGATAAGGGACGCCACTAATAGATCTAGTAGGAAATCATATGCATACTGTATATAAAAACCTTTTGATGCAGCTATATTTTGGCACTCCTATAACAAGATATATATATTTTTTTAGATTTACAAATATATAATTCAGGAACATTAGAAATGGCAGTAGAGGATATAAGGAATAGGACACAAAAACCTGTTTTATGTCAGCATGCTTCACACACACAGAATCTGAGGACTGGAAAAAGAGATCGTTCACGCATCAAAAAATATCTGCACCATCTGTAAAACTGGGCCTCACTGGACATTAAACTGCAAACTGACATTAGACGAAGTATCGTAACGAGGACAAACTTTGTTTCATATCCTAGAGAGCAGTATTTCTGTCTACAGCCTACTAATGTCGTAAGTAAGGTTGAGGTTTATAAAATAATCATCTACAGGGTAAAATTGCGTGTAAAGATAAAATGCAGCATCCTAACCGAGATTGAAGATCATAAAATAATCACCTGCAGAGTCAACACTCATAAAAATGAAGGTTCCAAAAGAAGGTTTTTGCAGCAACGGCATAAAAACCTAAACAAAAATCAAACAATTTAGGTCTTTCCAGTTGTAATGCAACATAATAATACAATATATAATTCAATAAAGTTGACGGTTCATTCCGCTGTGGTGACCCCGGATTAATAAAGGGCCGACAAGAAAATGAATGAATTAATGAAATAATTTTTCTGAAAATGTATGTTCATCCATTCATTCATTTTCTTTTCGGCTTAGTCCCTTTATTAATCTAGGGTCACCACAGCGGAATGAACCGCCAACTTATCCAGCATTTGTTTTACTCAGCGGATGCCCTTCCAGCTGCAACCCATCTCTGGGAAACATCCATACACACTCATACACTACGGACAATTTAGCCTACCCAATTCACCTATACCGCATGTCTTTGGACTTGTGGGGGAAACCGGAGCAGCCGGAGGAAACCCACGGGGAGAACATGCAAACTCCACACAAAAATGCCACCTGACCCAGCCAAGGCTCGAACCAGCGACCTTCTTGCTGTGAGGCGATTGTGCTACCCACTACGCCACCGTGGCCCCTATTATTATTATTACTATTATTACTATTATGTAAATAATGTATTTTTGCTAATTATTACTTTATTTTAGCATTTTTTTAAACAAAAATATAGTTTTTTGACCAATAGTTTAAACTTAGTTTTAGTTTACACAAATAATCTTGCATGCAACCAGTAGAGAACCTCTATTTTTAAGAGTGTAAAAACTCAGCAGGCTTTGGAACAGACCTTACATAAACTCATCTGCATTAAATACTGCCTCAAAGTCTTGATGTGGAAACATGCTTTTAAGAATACACATCTATATATACCCATTCAGCCATTCAAACTCCTCCTGCAGTCCCCCCTCAGTTCAGATATGCTCAGATAAAGGGTATTCAACTGTCTACAAAGATTTGCTGAGTTCATAAATAACGTGGATGCGGCTGATAGCTTTCCTCCTCCTCCTGGGACGTCTCATACCACACTGTGAATGGACGCTGGGTGGATGAACTCGGGGTTTATGAAGGAGAATCCAGCAAACTCGCTCTGGTCGATGTTGGCGATGACCAGTTGGTCCGGCGGGGTCAGCATGGGCTGTGTGCGCGTGAAGAATTTGTCAAAGTTCTCCGCTGCCTTGCCGCACTGTGAAGAAAGAGCAGAAGAAAGACGGCGGGTTATTCTTAGATCCAGTTGAACAAAGCTGCCAGTGCGCCTGAGAGAATAAATTCATTCACGTAGGACTTCCGTCACGCTTGTCATGTCCAGTAAATGGAGGAATTTTATAATTGCAACTGGAAGGTTGTGTTAAAGGTTGAAAGCTACAGCACCTGTGGTGTATCAGTGGGGTCTTTTAGAGGCTTTGCAAACACACATGAGGGGGCCACAGGTGGAGATGAAGCAGATTATATCCATAAAAAGACATAGTAAGGAAAGATCAACACATGCGTGGGTGGTTTTGATGCAAACGCATCAAAAGACTCCAAAAATAATTTGGGTCTTTTCAATGTAATGTAATATAATGTAATGTAATGTGATGTAATGTAATGTGTATTTATATAGCGCATTTATTGTGTATAGCCATACACCCAAAGCGCTTTACAATCATGAGGGGGTTCTCTCCACACCACCACCAGTGTGCAGCATCCACTTGGATGATGCGACGACAGCCACAGGACAACAGCGCCAGTGCGCTCACCGCACACCAGCTATTGGTGTAGCGGAGAGACAGTGATAGAGCCAATTCGGAGGATGGGGATGATTGGAAGGCCATGATCGCAAGGGCCAATTGAGGGACTTTGGCCAGGACACCGGGGTTACACCCCTACTCTTTACGAGAAGTGCCCTTCATGACAACTGTGAGGGGGGTGAATTTTTTTATAACTCATCCGTTTCCTATATATTAAGCTAAATTGAGTTTGCATAATTAAGGGCGTGGCCACTTGAGTGACAGCTAGTCCTGCTGGTTGCCGTCACGTCACCTCAGCTGATTCCGCCTGATTCATCGTATTTTTGTGTTGTTTTATGTGGCTTTACAGTCAGTTGCCTTTTGGAATTATTTCCTGCAATTATCAGATAATATGGCATGCTGTGTGCACTTAATTGTGCTCACAAACCATTCACGTGGCATCCGATTCCCAGGTAAGTGAAATTATATACTTATACCATCTCTATAAATGTAATTGCTTTATTTAGGATAATTTATGATTTATAATGTTCTCCAGAACTCTAACGCACTCCAGAATCTGACAGATTGATCAGCAGTAGGCTCTAGAACAGTCATCTGAAGCGTTGTCATACAGTGTTCTGCCTGGATTTCCTAAATAGCCCTGCATTTACTAACACAGACTATATCTGAAGTATTTGGATGTAATTCGCACTTTCTTCCTGTTGAAAAACATCATAAGAACGATGTTAAGTGGCTTGATGTATTACAACAGTGTTTTCAACAGACTAAATACTTTATTGATATACAGTAGTGTACAACCAAGCACTTGTGGTCAGAACACAAACGAGTCGCAGGTAATGAAATATTATGTGTTTCTCCCATAAGAAAGCTCTTAGCTAAATGCCTGCATGCGTCCTGTAGCTCCGCTCACGCTCCGCCCACGCTCCGCCTCTTTGCCCTTGTTTGGTATGCCTCGGTTGGTGCGATGACGTGCGAACAAAATGGCGACGGTTGGCCATGCCTTCTAGTAGCTTCTTTCGGGTTCATCAGAAACCTATGGGTGACGTCACGGTGTCACGTCCCCAGCCCGTCCCCCATCCTCTGAGCCACTGCAATCACCCAGACCCGCTTCCAGCCGTGCACCATCACCCAGTTATTAGTTCACCACCTGTTTCCACTCTGCACCCCTACATAAGCTCCCTTCACTCAGCAACTCATCGTCGAGTATCACACATGGACACGATTACCCTAGCCTGCCTGAATCCTCACCTTGTTACCCTCCTGTGCTCTGCAACTGCTTCGCAACTGCTCAGCTACTTATCTTCATCGGAATCCTCCATATAGGGAAGTGACTGCTCTTTCTCTCCTATGTCTGGATCCCCTATTCCTGAGACTGCCCTTTGCCTGCTATATACCTGTGTCAACGTTGCTACAACAATAAATATATGTTGATTGCTACATCTGACTCCCTCTCCTTCCTCTGATCGTGACACACGGATACTACGTCCATATTTTTTACAGTCTATGGTTTAACGTCTCATCCAAAAGACGCCGCCCACTGACAGTATAGTTTCCCCTTCACTTTTACTGGGGCATTAGGACTCACACAGACTGCAGGTTGAGCACCCCCTGCTGGCCTCACTAACACCACTTCCGACAGCAACCTAGGTTTCCCATGTGGTCTCCCATCCAGGTACTGACCAGGCTCAGACCTGCTTAGCTTTGTTGGCTTTCGCAAACAAACACCTGTCTTTTTCGTCTATGACAACCCCGCCCCAAATCCCCCCCGTCTCTAGCACCACCACCCCCATTCGGCTCTTCGGTTTTGTCTGCAACATCTGCATTCATAGACATGGTTGAATGACTACAGATGTGAAGTCTGTCTAATCAAAGTCTATTATTGAACTATTGATAGACAAGCTGCTTTTCCACCATCTTTGCTTAATTGTTTCATTCTGTGCTGATCTGGTCCAGTCAGCACAGAACTGGTTTCATTTCCATGGTGGAGCTGGTTCTCTGGAATGCAATACAAATGCGCCAGCCATCGCCTTGTATGGCAGCGATATGGATGAGGAATGAACCGCCAACTTATCCAGCATATGTTTTACGCAGCGGATGCCCTTCCAGCTGCAACCCATCTCTGGGAAACATCCATACACACTCATTCGCACTCATACACTACGGACAATTTAGCCTACCCAATTTACCTATACCGCATGTCTTTGGACTTGTGGGGGAAACCGGAGCAGCCGGAGGAAACCCACGCAACCACGGGGAGAACATGCAAACTCCACACAAAAATGCCAACTTACCCAGCCGGGGCTTGAACCAGCAACCTTCTTGCTGTGAGGCAAACGTGCTACTCACTACACCACCGTTGCACCCCTATTTACTTTGTTGAATTACTTAAATAAATTGATAAACTGGTAGCCAGGCAACTGAGTGGCGAAGTCACAAGCACATGCGCGCTACCAATCCAGCATGCTTGTCAAACAATTTCTAAAATAATGTGCCGAGAACTGTTTGTAATTGTGGCAAACCAAACCAGAAAACACAACTATCAGACTGTTGGTCATGATATTGTGGCATTTTTTAAACAGAAAATTGGTTTGGGGAAGCCAAGGGACTATTCCAGAGTCTCTACTGAAGCTACGGTCCACAACAACCCTTCATGTCTAGCACCACCACAACCACACACCCTTTCAAACCCAACCCCCGCCACAACGCCCTGGTTTTCACTTTCAGTGAGGGTGGCATGACCATCGTTTGAGTGGCAGTTGAACGGTCCCATGGTCGAATGATGCAAAATACATACGAATGACGCAAAATTCCACGTATGGTGTGAACCCAGCCATGTTGGCCAATCAGAAAAGAGAAAAAAATGGCGCATGCTGACATCATGAGGCGAACATTTTAGTGGTCACATGACCACACTGTACCCAGAGTTTTGGTTTCAGTCCCTTGGCACTACGTTTTCATATGGCCAAACAGCATAACCACATAGAAAAAGTTCTTTGTGTGGACTAGGCCTTATTTTTAGTGTTGTTTTGGATTCTGGAGAAGGGTCTGGCTGCAGACCAGCTTGCTTTAAATGCATACTAACCCCACCCCTAACCCTACCGCTAACAGTGAGGTTGTCACTATATCTATTAAGTGCATGTGTTTGAGACTGCAAGTCTGTGCAAGTTCAGGGCTGCAACTAGATACCATTGGGATTCTGACTTATGATTATTAAAGATGATATTCTGTTTTTTTGATATAAAACGGTGAATTTTGCTGAACAGGGTTCTTATGTTTGCATAAATGCACCAATCAATGGATGATCATAAAAGATTGCACTTAATGTTTACTATTTACTTCCATGTGCAGGCATAATTGTCTATTAAAATACACATAATCTTGGCTAACTTTAGGCTATATTTCAATAAAAACAAGAAAAAGTAATTAAAAAATGGCTTTGTGAAGATATCGTCTGATTGGTTGGTCAACAATATGCTCAGTGCATTGAGCTTTATCGGTGTAGGTTTTTCACCCTCCAGTCTTTCATTAGACAGTGTGTGCCCTTTGGCGATTTTCATCACACCTTCCTATCAGACAGGGAGTGAAAGCGTCATTAATCGCAATGATCTGATCGCCAGACTGACAACGCTTGGTGGTAATAATCTGTGAATATAGTCTGTGAATACTTTTTAGCAGCTCTGCAAGATGCAATCAAACGTTTGTTTCACATCAGGGGTGTGAAGATGGGTGTATTAACGAAGAAGAAACACAATAACTTCTAATCATAGGCTGAGTGCTGCAGTTCAACTTTAAATCGGAGAAACGCCAATTTATTAACTGGTGTTGGTAATAAAGAAACTTTGGAAAACTGCAACATGCCTGATAAACAACAAAACAAAAACAAACTATGCTTCAACCTACACTACATCTATGTTTAATTTTCAGTCTCTTTATAAAGATACAAACTGAAAAAACAGGGAATATGTATACAAAATCTGAAAGAAAGAACAATTTTCTGAACAAAATTAAGACACTATTGGCTTTTTGACATACAGTCCCCTAGGTGAATCCCATACTGCTATGTATAACAGTATTTAGGTCTGGACTCTGTGGAGGCCATTTCACGACACAATACTTGCTAGTTTTTCATGATTTTATAATGAAAACATTTTAACAAAGTCTTTATATACAGAAGGGGAACATAATAAAATAATAATGTATTATCAGATTAAATATTTGACTTAAATAAATGAATTGAAAATATCTACCAAATAAAACCGTTTTTATTTATCTATTTATTTTTTTTAACCTGCATTTACTGTGTTTTAGATAATGCTAAACACACGTATTGAACGGAAATCCTGCCCTTAAATACATTGAGTTTGTCAAATTCGTTTTTTTTTTTTGTGCATTTAATCTGCTGTTTTTTCCCTAAATACTGTATGATTTGACTGTACAGTATAAGCAGTGTATTTGGGAACACAGTCATGCTGAAAATACAACTATTACCAATGAGGTGATTTCTAGAAGAAATAGCATAGTGGATTGAAACCTGTCTGTACTTCTCAGCGTCACAATCTCATAAATTTAGATGATAGGATTAGCATTTTGGCATTGTAGCATTGATTGGTAATGACAGTCATTAATAATTTTATGACAACACTGGCAAAAAAGGACAGTTCACCCTAAACTGAAAATTCTTTCATCATTGTCTCATCCTCCACTTGTTCCAAACCTGTTTGAGTTTCTTTCCTTTGTTGAAGACAAAGAAAAATCCACTGACTTCCATACTATTTTTTTTGTTGTGGCTGGTCTAGCAACAAATTGTGCCATACACATATTGCACTTTATTGCAGGTGTATGATAGACCCTTTAATATAATACATTAATCACAAAGAACAATATACATTTTATGTATCAAAACACAAAACATTTAAAAGCAACTACACAATATTTCATACAAATCATACAGTGACTTTAATTTCTGACTCAATTCATTGTTTATTAAGCATGTTTAATCATTTCGATAAATTAAACCTTCTTTTAGCTGTAAAATGCTTTTAACTGTTTAATTTTTTACAGTATTTAAGGCAAGTACAGTAGCGGATCTAGGAATTCTGTCTTAGAGTTCTAATATCTATATATATATAGCAGATTTTTTAGACGCGGAATGTTTGTCATAAATATCAGATATCAGGTTACGTTAACTGAAGTCTTTCGGTAAATAATGTCACAATTGTTTTTTAACCTTATTATAGTTATAAAAAAGCACAATAATTCTAAACAGAAGCGTCCGTGTTGCAGGGTAAACAATGGCACATTACCCGTCTTTGCTTTCACTTTCGATTTCGCCATAAAGCACAGCTTTACCGTAATCTTAACAGCTCAAAGTGGTAATTTAAAACAACGATTATATGACAGCTATGAGCGGAATCGCAGAAAATAAACATTGTAGCTACGATCAATGAATTAAATTTTTGACTATATGATATGACTATCTGATATACCATATGACTATCAACTTTGGTCCGTTCTAAAACATTCCGCTTAAAAAGCGAAGCACGGCAAGCAACACTGTGACAACTTTAATCCCTGTTTCGGCACAAGCCAGTCGATCTACAGGGATGAAAGCACTCATACAAAAAAAAAAAAACAGCTGAAGTCACAGGTATCACCGGCGTTCAACATGAATTAAAGCGCATCTTTATGTCCGAGCTTTGATATAAATCAGCAATGACTAGGGCAGACGGAATCTGCGGACATTTTTTGCTATTTCTGTGGAGTATTTTGTTAAAAATCTGCAGATTCAAGCGAAATGATTTTGGGAGTATCATAACTAAAATCTTAATAAATGAAATAAAAAGTAATACCTTTTTAACTTTTATTTAATGTTTACAATGTGAATCTAATTAGATCCACTTTATTTGGTAAACAAAGCAAACTTCTCATATAAAATATCTACTAAAACAAAGAAAATTGTACTTTACAAACTGTATTGTAAATAAATCACATGAATATTTTCATATTAGTCAATATTATTACTGAAATTAATTAAAAAACTGATTAAATATACATTTACACACATTTACACCAGTAAATAAACAGAATCAATGATGGGATAAAAATCTGCGGAATTCTGTGTGCGCAGATTCCGTGTGGGCCTAGCAATGACTAAAGCCTGGTTTATACTCGACGCGTCCACTAGTTTGCTTGAGTGTGCGCGGCAAATATGACGTCATCGCAGAGTTTCCGGATGTTCGCTTTGGGTGTGTGCGACATGGTTTCGGCTGGCGGAGCGCATGGCATTTTTTGAGACTTGAGCGAACAGTGCGCGCAGGCGCTGCGTCTGATTTGAGTTGTATATGAATCACTTTGCAGAGATTTTGTCTGAAACAGGTACGACTGTACAGACATATTCATGATCAGTGATCATAGCGATAACCAGGTGACCAATAATTCTTGGCTAAAAATTGCAACAGCCGTGAGAAAGAAGGAAAGTTTTTGTTAAAAGGTTTGGAAAAACCTGAGGGATGAGTTTATTAAAGGCAAAAGAAGCCAATGGAGACCCATGTACACAATTACAGAATATGTTTTTCAACCAGTCATAGGTTTATCACCGATGTATATATTACAATTGAATTTAAAACAATTAAATAGTAACAAAACTATAATGAAGTAGCAAATAATTTGTTTGATAACTGGACAGGAATATTTGAACCTATCGGTTTACAAACATGATGCCATTTTCTAGGCTTTATTAGTGATAATGGTCAGGAATGTTGGATTATTATTGCCTTCTTAGCATGAGAAGAGGACAGAAACTAGCCAGACAGTACTGTGTGAATTGTGTAGCGGGCTAAATAAATAAAAAAAACATCTGTATTATTTAGTAAGTGTACTTTTTGCTTTTATTCTTGCCATAATAAAAAAATATATTTGTTGAGGAACCCATGTTCTCCTGTCATTAATATTTTAATACACTTTAATATGTAAAACTGTCCGAGATATGAACAAAAGCAAGTGATGCATCAAAGTTTGATTTAAATTTTTTTGAATGGTTACAAAAATCTTTATAATCATTAAAATAATTTATAAAAATAATAAAAATAACAAGTTTAATAAACATCAATATTAATCAATATTAATGATATGACGTAGTTCCTGAAACTTTCTACTTCTCTGTTTATCCGTCTGACTTTACGGTCAGTTTCATCTGAACGCCCCCTGTCGTTTTAAAAAATATCACAACGGCGGACGCGGCGAGTATAAAAGCCTTGTCTGTTTCGCGAGGTGCGCGCGCACTCAGCGGAGGCGCGTGATACGGCGCCAGGCGAAAGTATAAATCCAGATTTAGAGATGAGGTTTAAACCGATTTAAACAGGGGCCAGTGCCCCTGTGGCCCCACCCCTAGACCTGCCCCTGGCCAAGTATAAGTAACTTTAATTACATTACCTGAAAAAAGAAAATGTTTCTTTCATATTCTGCTTTCTTCTCTGTCTTTAGTGCTCCTATGTACAGCACTTCAGGCAACTTTGGTTGTTTTTAAATGTACTTTATGAATAAATATTGTATTGTATTGTAAAAGTAATCTCTTACATTCATTTTTCTGCAGAGAAGTAATCTAATTACAGTAACTAGTTAACTTTGTAACTAATTAAACACAACATTGGCTACAATCAAGGCAAGCACCTTTTACAAAATTTCTCCTTCAATGCAAACTTCTCAATATCTCAGTGAATCACACATTCAGAGAGAGGTCGTTTAAGGCTGAGACTATGACACACACACACACAGTAATACTTTGAAAGCGCAGGGGTTCAGTAAGTAACTAAAAAATACAGAGTGAAAAAGCGAGCTGCTGTCCAACACCCACAGCGATGACAAAGGTCACAGACGTACACAAACATCACATTCACACTCACCACTTTGGGTTTGAAAGGAGGTTGAATCTCTCTGTTGGCCAGTCGCTCCCAGTCAATCCTGCGGAAGAAAGCTTGCTCCTTTATATCTCTCTCGCCCTCCGCTCCACAACCCAGACGTTTAGATGGATGCTTGGTCATCAGCTGCGGAGATCAGAAAAAAGAGATCACAGATGAAGACAGGATGGGAATGAAGGAGAATCTGTCAGAAAACTGAGTAGGTTCAATATAAAGCATAAAATATGCATAGTAAGATTTTGTTTTGTCAACATGCAGAGAACAGAATCAAGTCCCACTGGGCTCAGGTTACAAAGCAGACCTATAAATATGAACTGAAATCTGTCAGATGATATACCACATATCAGAGCCTTATTAAAACTACTATTTTAATTAATAATCTAATTTAATTAATAATTATTATTCATTCATTTTCTTTTTGGCTTAGTTCCTGTATTAATCTGGGGTCGCCACAGCGGAATGAACCGCCAACTTATCCAGCATTTGTTTTACGCAGCAGATGCCCTTCCAGCTGCAACCCATCTCTGGGAAACATCCACACACACTCATTCGCAATCACACACTACGGACAATTTAGCTTACCCAATTCACCTGTACCACATGTCTTTGGACTTGTGGGGGAAACCGGAGCACCCGGAGGAAACCCACGCAACCACGAGGAGAACATGCAAACTCCACACAGAAATGCCAACTGACCCAGACGAAGCTTGAACCAGCGACCTTCTTGCTGTAAGGCGAACGTGCTACTCACTACGCCACCGTGGCGCCTAATCTATTATTAAAATACATTAATGAATACATACATTTTAATGATGTTTTCAACTATTGAACTGATATATTTATCAGCAATAAATTGTACGTAGGTGAATTGGTTAATCTGAATTGTCCGTAGTGTACACTCTCAGAAATAAAGGTACGTGACCTGTCACTGGGGTGGTACCTTTGTTAAACGGTACACATTTGTACTTAAAGGGTCCATATTGGTACCTCAAAAGTATATTTTAGTACCTAAAAATTTTGGAGCAACACTTTTGGGCTTGAGGTATTACTGTGGGGTGTGACGATGACAACAGAGGCGAGGATCCAATTGCAGATTTTAATATTAAAAGTCAGTATAGCAGCGAGGGCAAACAGTTAATCAAAATGGTAGTCGTAAACAGGCATAAGCTCAAAAGGCTGGCGGCAGGCAAGGATAATCAAATAACGAGGCTAGGGTCGAAAACACAGAAAACTGGAACAAAGGCAACCCGTTGTAATTCACAAACAGATGAACAATACTCAGCAGTGACTGAGTGTATGTGCTGCTTTTGTATTGTATGCAATCAGTCTCAAACAGTCCTCTGGTGGTGTGTGTGCGCAATCAGTCATGATATGGAACAGGAGTGTGTGTGTGCTGCATGGCTGGAAATGTAGTCCTTAACATGGCTGATCTGTAGTTCACGGAAGTATGTGTGTGTGAACCAGCAATCTCTGACTGTGGAGATCGCTGGTGATCGTGACACAAATTTGTACCTTCTGAAAAGGTACCACCCCAGTGACAGCTAGCATACCTTCATTTCTGAGAGTGTATAAGTGTGTGTGTGTGTGTGTGTGTGTGTGTGTGTGTGTGTGTGTGTGTG